>SNQJ01S0048828.1:28157-57232 GCA_010110895.2 Picea sitchensis | reverse complement strand
TATTCCCCAAAAACGTCGCTATTGTCACATTGGCATCTCTCTTGCCACGTTGTCATCTCTCTTTCCATGTTGTCGTCTCTCTTTCCACGTTTGCCACATAGTTGTCTCTCTTGCCACGTTTGCCACATAGCCGTCTCTCGTGCCATGTTTGCCACATAACCGTCTCTCTTGCCACGTTTGCCACATAGTCGTCTCTCTTGCCATGTTTATGAAGATAGTTGTCGCAGTTGTGACGTTGTGGAAACTAGGTTTTCCCCCTCCAACGGTCACCTAGTATTTTGACCAAGTTAACTTTGATTTGGTCAATGATCATCGGAATTGCAACGTTATAAAATCTATAAATATGTTTCATTTTACGGATGTTGTGACAAGTTTGCTATAATAACGACACTTCAAAAAGGGTTTGCGGGTCTTCTCGACTAGACTACAACTATTAAAAGACATTGTACCAGGGCTCTTCTCATTTCATTTTAATTTTTTGATCCGTCGAATTTTAAAGGAAACAACTATTAAAAGACATTGTACTAGGGCTAGAGTACATGATGGGCAACGCTAACCTGTGAATGGGGCCAACGTTGAAATTTTTTCAAAATGTTTATGTATGACATCATACATCCTTGAGTCTTGAAACCCTCCCATACCGTCAAGGCATGTGTCTAGTCTAACCATGTCAAATTTCGATGCATACATGCACATATTGAAGAAATTTCAATGTTGGCCCCATTCACTGCTCACTATGCGGGGTCAGTGCATGAAATTTTTGGTGGTTGAATTGGAAGTTCCATGACATTTCAAGAGAGTTCCAACAAAGATTCCACAAATGGAAACAACGACATTTGACAATAAGATGCCCATTATGAACGTTGTTGCAAACATGGACGATCTCAAATATTATGTGGTCGGGACATCATACATCCTTGAGTCTTGAAACCCTCCCATATCGTCAAGGCATGTGTCTAGTCTAACCATGTCAAATTTCGATGCATACAGGCACATATTGAAGAAATTTCAACATTGGCCCCATTCACTAGTGCTCACTATGTGGGGTCGGTGCATAACATTTGTGGTGGTTGAATTGGAAGTTCCATGACATTTCAAGAGAGTTCCAAAAAAGATTTTATGGATGGAAACAATGACATTTGACAAATATGAGACACCCCATTATGAATGGTGTTGCAAACATGGTCGATCTCAAAGATTATATGGCCGAGACATCAAACATCCTTGAGTCTTGAAACCCTCCCATATCGTCAAGGCATGTGTTTAGTCTAACCATGTCAAATTTCGATGCATACAGGCACATATTGAAGAAATTTCAACGTTGGCCCCATTCACTAGTGCTCACTATGAGGGGTCAGTGCATGACATTTGTGGTGGTTGAATTGGAAGTTCCATGACATTTCAAGAGAGTTCCAACAAATGTTGTACGGATGGAAACAATGACATTTGCCAAATATGAGACGCCCCATTATGAACATTGTTGCAAACATGGACGATCTTGAAAATTATGTGGTCGAGACATCAGACATATTCCTTGAGTCTTGAAACCCTATTCCCATATCATCAAGGCATGTGTCTAGTCTAACCATGTCGAATTTCAACGCATACATGCACAGTTTGAAGAAATTTCAACGTTGGCCCCATTCACTGCTCACTATGCGGGGTCGATGGAAGAAATTTCACTATGCTCATTCACCTTCAAGGAAGACCCCATTCATTATGCTCACTATGAGACATCCATTATATTTAACATTGATGAAAACATGGATGATCTCAAATATTATGTCGAGACATCAAACATCCTTAAGTATCAAAACCCTCCCATACCTTCAAGGCAACTATCTAGTTTAACCATGTCAAATTTTGATGCATACGGGCACAGATTGAAAACATTTAAACATTGGCCCCATTCACTGCTCACTGTGTAGAGTCGGTGGAAGAAATTTGTGATGGGTGTATTTGAAGTTCCATGAAAAATTTCAAGATAGTTCCGACAACGATTCTATAGAAGGGAATGATGAATTATGACAATGAGCAGTGCAACATGATGAACGTTGATGAAAATGTGGACAATCTCAAAGATTATGTGGGGACATCATACATCCTTGAGTGTTGAAACCCTCCCATACCGTCAAGCCATGTGTCTAGTCTAACCATGTTGAATTTCAATGCATACATGCACAGTTTGAAGAAATTTTAATGTTGTCCCCATTCACTGCTCACTATGTGAGGTCAGTACAAGATGACATTTGTGGTGGGTGAATGACAACAGTAATAAAAATGATGAGCTGATGAAATCTTCCTCTGAATAATCTTTGAGTGAATATGATGAGTTGATGACATCGTTCTCACCAACATATGTCCACTTAGTCGCAATGACACATCTTTGATATCCTCCAACATTAAAGAAATCCCCACATCAACAGGGAGTTTAAACATTTTCAATAAGTGTGAGTCATTCATGCATTCTCCTACCTCRTGGAAATTCTCTTGTGATCATTCTCACCATTATTCACATGACCCCCACATTATATTCCCCTTAGTTACTCAATAATCCAAATTTAGAAATGACCAAAACTAATGCAACAATGATGGAATAAAAAACCTTGGAAGAGAGATAGATGGTTGTATATAAGCATAGAGGAAAGGAAAATTAGAAAACATTTAACCCCATGCCCATGAAATAGTCACTTATTAATTATTTAAGAGCTAAGGCAATACTCCACTAGGTTTCCCATAAATAAATCAATGGTCGGTGCAAGATGACATTGGTGGGTGAATTGAAGCTTATGTGACATCAACTTGACTTGGTAATTCAATAATAAAACCCTCCTTAAGTATTATGCGGTGACATAAAACATCCTTAAGTATCGAAACCCTCCCATACATTAACCCCATTCCTTTAGAAAAATTAGAAAACCTTTAACCAAGTATCTAGTCAGTGATAGTTGGAAGAAATTAGAGTGGCGTTGTGATGATCCAACTCAATACAAAAGTGTACCTAATTACAACTTGAAATAATGTTGCCACCAAACTACTCATCCATAAGAGAAAATTGTCATTGACTTTCTCATCCAATGGAGGGAAAGAAGACATATCCTTGTGATATTGTACACCCACTAGAAGAGTAGTACCATGACATATCAAATATGATCCCCATTATTCCCATTATGAACGTTGTTGCAAACATGGACGATCTCAAAGATTATGTGGTCGGGATATCATACATCCTTGAGTCTTGAAACCCTCACATACTGTCAAGGCATGTGTCTAGTCTAACCAAACTTTATCTCCATCCTGGTTGTCACCAAATTCGTATGAAGGAAGCTGATATTCCTAAAATTTATTTTTTCACTCATGAATGCCATTATGAGTTCTTGGTGATTCCCTTTGTCCTTTGCAATGCACCGTCCACCTTACAAAGTCTCGTGAACCACATCTTTAAACCCTTTGTACATCAGTTTGTCCTTGTCTTTTTTGATGACATCGTAATCTACAATAAAACTTGGTAATCCCATGTTACCCATGTGGATTAGGTCTTACAACTACTTTATCATCATCAATTATTTCTCAAAAGGTCCAAATGTACCTTTGGTGAATTAGAAGTGGAATATTTGGGCCATATTGTTAGTAAGGATGGTGTATGAGTGAACCCAAAAAAATATTGAAGCAATGAAGGATTGGGCACATCTTAAGATTCTTAAATGTTTACGGGGTTTCCTTGGTCTAATAGGGTATTATAGAAATTTTGTCAAGAACTATGGAAAAATTGTTGTTCTTCTCACTTCCTTACTTAAGAAAAATGTTTTCGGTTGGATTGAAGTAGTAGATCAAGCCTTAGTTGTGTTAAATATTTAAATTAATATTTTTGGAGTAAGTGGTTCATTCGTCATCAAAGAAAATGGTAGATTCATAAAATACAATGATGAAAAATTAAAAGATGATATATTTAAATAATGTGAATAATAGGTGGAAGGTTTCAAACTATGAAACAATGAGTTTAAAGATCCATCATACTAAACCAATCCAAGTGGAACATGTTAGATTCAATCTTTTGCTCAATGCCCAGGGGAGAATTGTTTCCTTTCAAATCAATTATTCACTATAATTTCTTTGATCCTCCCCTTCATTCAACAAATGTATTATGGCCCAATGGATTTCTCCTATCATACTTATTTGTACAAATAGTGGTTTATCTAGGCTCTTTTATACATGGGAATTTTTTTGTTATGGCCAAATTGATTTCTCTTATCTAACTTCTCTATACATAAAGTGGTTTGTCTAGGTTCCTTTGCACTTAGGAAACTTTTTATTGTCATGTATTTCATATTGTTTCAATTAATTTTGGATCTACACTTACTCATACTATTTGTTTGTAAGTGAAACCATCATTGGTATTGTTCCTTAAAGAAGGGAATTAAATGGAAGAATGGGGCATCTTGAAATAAATAAATAAATAATGGAATCTCGACTACCTCTCACACAATAAAAACACAAAATGTACAAATATAGCCTAATATAAGAAATCATTAATTTTTTGGTAAGAATTCTTAGGCATGACTATTACTAGCATAGGTCCATATTAACCATGTACTTATCAAACATTGAGAGTTGTAGATGCTACAACTCTTCCCACGGGCCTGTGGGCAGAGTTTCCTTTCCTGTGGGCAAATTTTCCTTTCTATGTGCCTAAATGACCACCATATAAGATGATTGTGCCTCTCTAATGAGTGTGATGAATCTTGATGTGTCACACTCATTAGAGAGGCACAATCCTCTTATATGGTGGTCACTTAGGCACACAGAAATGAAAGTGGGAAGAGTTGCCTTTGTATGTGCCGAAATGTCCACTGTATAAGAGGATTGTGCCTCTCTAATGGGTGTGAGACATCTTGATGTCTCACACTCATTAGAGAGGCACAATCATCTTATATGGTGGTCATTTTGGCACATTGAATGGAAAATTTTCCCAAAGACCCGTGGATAGAGTTGTAGCATCTAAAACTCCACTCACAATCTTGTGGAAAAAGTTGTATATGCTACAACTCTACCCACAAGACTGTGGGAAGAGTTTCCATGTGGGAAGATTTGTAGACAATACAATTATACCATCCGGCCTATGTGGCAGAGTTTTCTAGAGGGATACCAAATAACATGCTCCATAATTGGGAATTATTGAATGTTGAGTGACGTCCAATACATCGGATGGCTCAATGGAGAGATTGAGCCAATGTTTGAGATAACGGTGGCACAAGATCTAACAACTCCTCCACATATAGCACAAAATAAATCCCTCCTTCCAGTATTGCAATGGGCATGGAAGAAACCCAAGAAGAAACTAATATAGGAAGTGATGATACTAATGTACAAGACCTCCTATACTAGTTGGAGGAGGCAAGGAAAGAGGTCCTTGGATGGATAACCAATGCAAAGTCAAGGAAGGAAGTAGAAAGTAGAGGTAGAGAAATTTCTTTAATGTGGCATAAAAAATTATTTATGACCAACAATTTAAGTCTCAATTTCTAAAAATGCAACACATGGATACCATACAACAACTATAAAATAAGAACTTAACCCTAATAACAAAGATGGAGGGAGTAAGTGCAAGTTTGAAAAAAATGTCATTTTAGAGAGATCTATCACTAGAGTAGATAAAGTTATGGAGGAGATGTTATCTTATAGACCCCCATCAACAAACACCATCAACGAGGAAGAAACCCAATAAGCAGACAAAGAAACTCTTGCATTCAAACCATTGCCACATGATGCAAACATAAACTGACACATGGGATGGGATAGACAACAATTGTTTCACACATGCGGTTTGTGCAAATTGGCTGGTAGTTTAGAAGTAAAAATCACTGTGGATATGACCATAATAAAGAAACACCTTTGACATAATAAAATGATTATGCCTCTCTAATGAGTGTGAGACATCTTGATGTCTCACACTCATTAGAGAGGCACAATCCTCTTATATGGTGGTCATTTTGGCACATTGAAAGACAACTTTGCCCAAAGACCTGTGGATAGAGTGATAGCATCTACAACTCCGCTCACATGCTTGTGGAAAAATTTGTAGATGCTACAACTCTACCCACAAGACTATGGGAAGATTTGTAGACAATACAAATCTACCCTCATGCCTATGTGGAAGAGTTTTCCAGAGGGATACCAAATAACATGCTCCATAATTAAGAATTATTCAATGTTGAGTGACGTCCAATACTTCGGGTGGATCAATGGAGAGATTGAGCCAATGTTTGAGATAATGGTGGCACAAGATCTAACAACTCCTCCACATATATCCCTACCACATATAGCATAAAATAAATCCCTCCTTCCAGTATTGCAATGGGCATGGAAGAAACCCAAGAACCAACTAATATAGGAGTGATGATACTAATGTACAAGACCTCCTATACTAGTTGGAGGAAGCAAGGGAAGAGGTCCTTGGATGGATAACCAGTGCAAAGTCAAGGAGGAAAGTAGAAAGTAGAGGTAGACAAATTTCTTTAATGTGGCATGAAAAAGTTATTTCTGACCAACAATTTAAGTCTCAATTTCTCAAAATGCAACACATGGATACTATACAACAACTAGAAAATAAGAACTTAACCCTAATAACAAAGATGGAGGGATTAAGTGAAAGTTTGAAAAAAATATCGCTTTAGAGAGATCTATCACTAGAGTAGATAAAGTTATGGAGGAGATGCTATATTATAGACCCCCGTCAACAAACACCATCAATGAGGAAGAAACCCAATAAGCAGACAAAGAAAATCTTGCATTCAAACCATTACCACATGATGCAAACATAAACTAACATATGGGATGGGATAGACAATAATTGTTGCACACATGCAGTTTGTGCAAATTGGTTGGTAGTTTAGAAGTAAAAAGCACTGTGGATATGACCATAATAAAGAAACACCTTTGACATAATAAAAGGATTGTGCCTCTCTAATGATTGTGAGACATCTTGATGTCTCACACTCATTAGAGAGGCGCAATCCTATTATATGGTGGTCATTTTGGCACATTGAAAGGAAACTTTGCCCAAAGACCCGTGGATAGAGTTGTAGCATCTACAACTCCGCTCACAAGCTTGTGGAAAAAGTTGTAGATGATACAACTCTACCCACAAGACTGTGGGAAGAGTTTCCTTATGGGAAGATTTGTAGACAATACAAATCTACCCTCAGGCCTATGTGGCAGAGTTTTCCAGAGGGATACCAAATAACATGCTCCATAATTGGGAATTATTCAATGTTGAGTGACGTCCAATACATCGAGTGGATCAATGGAGAGATTGAGCCAATTTTTGAGATAATGGTGGCACAAGATCTAACAACTCCTCCACATATATCCCTGCCACATATAGCATAAAATAAATCCCTCCTTCCAGTATTGCAATGGGAATGGAAGAAACCCAAGAACCAACTAATATAGGAAGTGATGATACTAATGTACAAGACCTCCTATACTAGTTGGAGGAAGCAAGGGAAGAGGTCCTTGGATGGATAACCAGTGCAAAGTCAAGAAGGGAAGTAGAAAGTAGAGGTAGACAAATTTCTTTAATGTGGCATGAAAAAATTATTTCTGACCAACAATTTAAGTCTCAATTTCTCAAAATGCAACACATGGATACCATACAACAACTAGAAAATAAAAACTTAACCCTAATAACAAAGATGGAGGGAGTAAGTGCAAGTTTGAAAAAAATGTCGATTTAGAGAGATCTATCACTAGAGTAGATAAAGTTATGGAGGAGATGATATCTTATAGACCCCCATCAACAAACACCATCAACAAGGAAGAAACCCAATAAGCAGACAAAGAAACTCTTGCATTCAAACCATTACCACATGATGCAAACATAAACTGACACATGGGATGGGATATACAACAATTGTTGCACACATGCGGTTTGTGCAAATTGGTCGGTAGTTTAGAAATAAAAATCACTGTGGATATGACCATAATATAGAAACACCTTTGACATAATAAAAGTTATAATGATTGATCCAAGTAAAAATCCATTAAAATTTGGAAATTATAGAAGAAAGGTTAGACAAAAATAATATGTGTGGCCCTTTATTTCAATCAACAAAGGGTGTATGGGGATAAATATGATATATTTTGAACTTGTTCATTATTGTTGAATCCCTTTGAATATTTTATGCCAATGTTCTATAGGGGCTACTCAATAATTATGTACTGCTCCATTGTAGGCTCCTCTAAAGATACAACTTCTTCTTAATGAATTCCACTTTTGAAGCAAATAAGGTTAAGAGGATAGAAGATCCTTTTTCAATATCTCAATGCTCTGTTTTGACCACCAATCATGCCCATAGAGAGATCTTTTACCATCCATTATGAATTTATGTATGCCTTAAAAGAATTTTTGCGACCTCTTTTGACTTGGAGGTCCCTTGGGGAGACATTTTATGATCCAACATCTCCTTTCATTAGTACCTAGACAAGGAGACTCACGCCCATTCAAAGAAACTACTTTTATGCTCGCGCCCATTCATGAACTCGCGCCCATTCACAAGCAGAGATAGAGAGCTCGAGCTCACGGAGGGCACAGGGAGAGAGCTCACAAGCTGCAAGGTTAGAGAGAGCTCGCGGAGGGCACCAGGAAAGAGGCCACAAGATGCAGGGTTAGAGAGAGCTCGTGGAGGGCACCGGGAGAGAGAGCTCACAGAGGGCACCATCCAGGAGAGAGAGCTCGCGAAGAGAATGGTAAGTTGTTGAAAATACTTCTCTATATTCTCATAAAATTCCTTAGGGTGATCGTTGATGTCTTGAGCTTGGTATTCATTGTGAATGTGGAGGATAATAGTGGCATCCATGTTGACCATTCCCAACTTCCGTAGAGCTCCCATTTGATCTTGAACTAGTGAAAAGGGACCTTGAGTCTACGCCATCCAAAGCTTATCCTCTTGAAGAAAAAATTATAACCCTAATATTATGATGGTGCAAGAGACAACGATAAAAGGACCAAAAATATCTTAGACTTCTTTTTTAAAAGATGTCTTTTGTTGCCTTGGATGTTGTAGGTAAATCTAGAGGAGTGATCACAAGTTAGAAGCATTCTNAGAGAATGGTAAGTTGTTGAAAATACTTCTCTATATTCTCATAAAATTCCTTAGGGTGATCGTTGATGTCTTGAGCTTGGTATTCATTGTGAATGTGGAGGATAATAGTGGCGTCCATGTTGACCATTCCCAACTTCCGTAGAGCTCCCATTTGATCTTGAACTAGTGAAAAGGGACCTTGAGTCTACGCCATCCAAAGCTTATCCTCTTGAAGAAAAAATTATAACCCTAATATTATGATGGTGCAAGAGACAACGATAAAAGGACCAAAAATATCTTAGCCTTCTTTTTTAAAAGATGTCTTTTGTTGCCTTGGATGTTGTAGGTAAATCTAGAGGAGTGATCACAAGTTAGAAGCATTCTTTCATGGTTCGAAATTTTGAGTTTAGCTTATGGGATTTTGACTAAGATTTTCTCCTTATAATTAGGGCTCTATAGTTAAGTCTTCAACGTGTATGGGCCTTATAATGTGGAAAAGATTCTGATTTGTTTTTTGATCTTTAGGCACTCAAGTATGAGTTAGTGATTGTTGGAGGTGATTTAAACGTAGTGTTGAGACAAAGGGAAGTTTGGGGAGAGATCAGTTGAATGGATCCCTTGTCTAGTTTTTTTCTTGGAGAAGATGGAAACTCATAAATTGTGAGACCCAAATCCAATTGAGGTGGTCCAAACCTAGAAAAAATTTAGCATAGCAAGGAATAGGGTCGTGAAGTGCCTTGATAGATTTATTGTCTCTGGTGCAATTATGGAAAATATGGAAAATATCAAAACATGGAATAGGGATGGGAGGGAATCTAATCATCTACCCATCCTCTTCATTAAGAGAAGGATGAAAAAAATTCTCCAACCCCTTTCAAATTTAAGTCTCATTTGTTACAAAATGATGAGTTCACATTGATTGTAAATTCAAAATGAGAGGGCATGAATCAAATATTGAGGGTTTTTCTATGTTTCAAATCTACACAAACCTTCAAAGAATAGAAAAGTATCTATAGTAGTCAAAGAAAAAATACAACACCTCTAAAAAATATATCATAGAAGTGGAAGACAAAATCTCTAAATTATTTAGTAAAACCCCAACTAGGCTCATGATTGGATGTGAAAAGGCATAATTGCATTCTTTAGAATCTAGAAAAAGGAGCCAATTTGAATGTGAGGAGGTGAAGTGGAGATTAAAGAGAAGGAAAATTTGGTTATCTCAAGGGGCTGAAATACAAATTCTTTCAAAACCATGCAAAAGGCACAAAAATAAGGAACACAATTTGGGAAATACCCAAGTTGGATGGGAGCAAAGAAACAACTTCAAAGAAATAACAAATTTGGGGTTAAATTTCTTCAACGATTTATATTCAACTCCAAATAGACCAAACATTGTTAAAATTCTTAAACTTGCATATTACTTCCCAAGATTCATAGATCAAGAAGGAAATGAAGACCTTTATACAAAAGTCTCAAAGGAAGAACTAATGGAGGTAGCATTTTCCTTTCGAAAGGATAAAAACTCAAGTCTTGATGGGTGGTATATTAGATAGAAACATATACAATATTCCATTATATAGAAAACAAGGGAGTTAGGTATTTACTTAGAAAAGTGATTAAGGAAATATATGTTGCTAGGAGGAGGAAAAGATTCAAAACCTATGTTGTGTTAGTGATGCTAAGCAAGATAACTAGGAGGTTGAAACTTCCATGCAAGGAATGATCATGAAGAACGAGGAGGGGCAATATGACTATGATCAAGAACATGGAGATAGATGGCTCTAGGCAATTAATGGGAGGCAAGCTTAAATGACATTCCCTTTCCATATTCTTGATGTGATGGTGGTGGGAGGGACTCTCCCCTTTCGTATAAAACCTTGTTAATATGCCTCCAAATGATAGTTTCTACCCATATTTAGATTTCATGGGACATTATTGATGCAATATAAGTTGTCATCCCTTCTTAATACATTCAAAATTCCTACTCCTAATGAGGTATTGTAATTTTCCATTTGATCTACTTCTTGATTCTCAAAATATGGAGGTAGGAAATAATTTCAAAATATTGAGAAAGGCCTTCTTTCAACAAATGGTTCTTCCAAGGTTTGGGGAATAGAGTGTGCATTTACTTACCAAAGAATTAACAATTAAAGAGGAATCACAAATCACAGATGCTTGATCATATGCAATTTGTTAAAGGAGATTCATASCTTGAAGCATTGAYAGTGCTTCTTTCTCATTCTCTTGGTCCCCATGTGACCCATACTTATCTAYTTAATTTAGGTTCAAAGGGAAYTGTTATCACTMYRARAKTCTTTCCYTGACTSTAAAGGGAATRAKCTTGGTAACTTAAAATGATTTGAATAATGTATAAACTGGATCAAGTTGGATGACCTGATAATGCTCTCATTCACTCAAAATACACATGAACTCACTCTAATACAAAAGGCCTTCACCTCTAGTTGCTCAGAAAGTTAAATCAAGGTATGAAATATGGAGAACTCTCATCATATCAATAGAAACACATATGCATAGTTGTACATGTGAATGACCAATTATAACAGGCTGATTTTACTCATAAGCTTAGTCTATCAATAAAAATATGAGATGACAGTCATCTGTTATTAGATAAACATAATGAAATGCACAAGCATTTGCTCATAAGCAGAGACAAGATAGAAAATGAAAGTCTCAACAAGATAAAGTGAAAGAATCTTCTGTAATATGTATTCAAATGTCTTTAATACATGAAATATAGCCCAAGTCCCCAAATTCTAAGCTCTAGCCCTGTTACCTCTGTGGGATTAAATAAGATTTACATAATAGTTATTAGAACCCAAAGAAAAAGATCAAATACCTATAAGATCTCTAAATAAAAACAAATGCAATGACTAAGGACCTAGGTCCTATTTTTATGGAGTCAATCCATATCCTTATGTTTGGTCTTTGACAACTCCTCTATGTGTTGGAGGATGACTATACTCTCTGGAAACTTTCATGACCACTGAGCATCGACACCTCCTCCATCCTTGACCAAAATAGAATTCACTTTAAACTTGTCTTATACCTCATTGGCAAATCCCTGGTTTGTAGCGCTATGAGTGAAAAATAGTCGACAAATGCTACAAACACCTGTAGAAGACAATTTGGACTGAAATACTTGAATATTTGATTGGATTTTAACCTGGAGGATACCATCTTTGTTTCTTCTGAACCAAAAGTGTTGCTTCCAACTGTTTTCAATGATAATAATCAGGCTTCATATCATTTCCTTTTTACTTAGCCTTCTATGTCACTATGTTCACATGGTTCAAAGATCTTTGAGGCATAAGTATAGACATCTATGCTAGTGATATATATAGGAATTTGGTATCATCTTACTGTTGGAGAGGGTTTGATACCCAGATCTTCACATGCAAACTTTCATTCTCTTTAGGCAAGAACAGAGAATAATAAAAATGGATATGGCTGAGCTCATGTAGATCACTTTGATTGATCCTAGTTGTATGATTTTCTCTTATCAATGTTCTGATAACCATATTCATCAACCTCTGAACATATAAAGGAAAACAATTTGGCTAGACTTCTTGGACCTTTTGGAATGGGCATCATGACCATTCACCTCAGTCTCCCTGATATAAATATTTTCACGTGGATAGAGGCATAGAACAAACATACCTTGTTTTTTAATGGTACTTTCTTAAACCAACATTTTTTATGATGATCTTCACTGGTGATTCAGAGGTTATGGACAAGATGTCCCAAGTCATAATTTTGTTTTTGAGGACATGCAATCGGAATATTTAGGTTTCTAAGGGAAATTGAATCTTCCCAATTAACTGCCAATTCATAGACTCTCCTTCCTTAATGTTTTAAGAGTTGCATGATATCCCAGGTTTACCTTGTAGTCCCCTCCAATTTTGTTTCCAGTGCAAGCTAGACTATCTCGTTGTTCTCTTAACCAAATTTGAAGGACAAAAGCATATTGATTCCAATCTTCCCTCCTGTTGTCTACCTACTTTCCTTGTTCCTGTTGCAAGTACTTAACACAATTCATTATGTGTTAATCATTAATGATAGAAATATTAGAAATATTCAGTCCTGAAAGATGCAAATATATTAAAACTTGAGATTGAAAGGTTATTGTTCAAAGAGAGAGATCACTGTGGAAATTTTCACGATATGAATGCAAGCAAGGACTTGAGGAAAATAATTGCCTTTATTCTAGTCTCTAAAAGAACACTTTTGTAGAAGCTTCCAAGTTTGTGCCATATACGATTATAAGTTTAGTCAGTTGTAGAGGGATAAAATTGCTAACTAAATGGAGTGAATGCACTTTTGCTACACATTAATAGAATGGAAAAAAAAAAAGGAAAACAACATAGAATCTCTTTGACAGAATGTTTACAAGAAATCTAGTGTCATGGAATATAATATAATGATTGTTGGATATGCCCATAACATATATCCCAATGAATCCCTTGTGGATTTTTTTTAATAAAATGCAATTAGCGAAAATGCAACCAAACTCCACTACCATTATTGATGTGATCCGGTATTTGCTAGTTTAGTACCTTTGAAACAGGGCATGTAGATCCATGGTTACATTGTTAAACACGAGTTTGATATGTATCACAGGCAGATTCCTTATTATTCATATCCTTTATACGAATTGTTTATATTATTTGAATGATGTTTGTAGTAAACTCAGCATCCAAGGTAACCCCGTGGATGGGCTTTGCAGCTACTGTTTGGATTCAGATGGCCTCTAACAATCCATACAACTTTCCCCTGTATATAATTGAGAATTTGAGATTTTAAAAGAGATACTTTTCGGAAAGAGTTGCAAAGGATATTAACCTACCACAATGTGGCTTCTACTCCTTCCATTGAGGCGACACCTTTTTTAATCTCCTCAACAAGTTTCTCCACATGTCCATACATAGAATAGTACCTGCAAAATAAGTTTGCATGAAGGATGTTACATAAATGGATGCCACCAGGAGATTCAAGAAGATAGTTGCATATGATGAATATTTAAGGACTTCCAAAAGGAAATATTGTTTGTTTTCATGGTATGATAATACCATTGGAACCTAATAAAAAATAAACCAACATGGTTAAAAGAGAACATAGTCAGAGGTCAGGATCTCCACAAGTTCAGCTGAATGAAAGAATGGAAGCAAGAGAAAATGTAGATGGAAGTGAAATGTATGTGCTAAGTTAACAATTCCATTATTACTAGATTTGTTGCTTTTAGTAAGCGTTGATCG
Organism: Picea sitchensis; assembly: GCA_010110895.2. NCBI lineage: Eukaryota > Viridiplantae > Streptophyta > Pinopsida > Pinales > Pinaceae > Picea > Picea sitchensis. The sequence continues at coordinate 42,876 of SNQJ01S0048828.1, read as the reverse complement.
GTCCTAAGATGCATGCTTTTGTGTTGTACTTCTTTCAGGTATTGCATGCTACCTAGTTTTTAAATTAGATGCATATTGAAACTAACATTGACCCAACTAATTGCAGTATCGATGATCTAGATTCCTAAAAACATATTCATGAGATGACAATAATGAAACATAAATATGGTACCACAAGCTCTCTGGATGGTTGAATCCCATGGTGTAGTAGTGCACATAGTGATGTGATTGATTGGAAAAAGCAAAGCCTTCTTGTGAAATGTGTTTAATCAAATCTTGGTTCAACTTCATACTGCCTCTGGAAGAAGAAATCCAAGCTCAAGAATAAATGTTATGTGCTAAGTGCAGATAAAAACAATATTCTTAGGATTCCAAGCTCCCTCGGATCTAAGAGGCCTATAGATAACCAATCTATTTTCTCTGAAGTACTTAAAGTAAGCAAAAATAGAAAATATTACATCACTTAGTTATGAATTTCTTGCCATTCTAGCCAATTGAGATGCATAAAATGATAACACACCGATACCTCTAGGCATTAGAAGTGAAACAATTAAACAAGTATTGCCTCCAAGGAGCCTCAATAAGGCAACCTCTTCAAATGAATTTAACAAGCTCTAATCAAAATGAGAAATGAGGATTCAATAAGGAATAGTTTGGGCAAGATCCATTTAAAGGAAAATTCTATTCTAAAAGTTTTCTACAAATTGACACACATATGTCACAATATTAGGGAATCATATAAGGACAATTAGTATCTTCACGGATGCCTTGGCAAGTTTGGTGACTATGAAATAAACTAAAATATTTTTCGTCATCCACCATGACATCTAAAAAAGGTTGTATGTCAATACTGAACTTCACATACCCTTATTAGTGCACTACATTTGGGAACTAAATAAGCATAAAATTTAACGAATGAGACTTTAAAGGAGAGCAAAAAATAAAAAAGGCAATAAACCTTGTTTAAAACGCACATTGATCTATCAATGGTGGCTTGTGAGGTCAATTAAAGCAAGTAGCTATTATAGCCACCACCAAGGTTCAAGTCTACCAAGTGACATGCTAGTTCTTGTGATCATGTTTGTGGTTGTGTGCCAACACATGCAACAATGATTGAGGCTAGGTGAAAATCTTGGTAACTTTAGTGGAATAGACACCCCCTACTACATAAAAAGAATAACATTTCCAGGTTCTACCTTAACCCAGTCAAGAGGAAAAACATAAGTATTGATCTATAGCCACAGTGAATTCTACACATTTTACAATTGTTGCTCCAATATCTTTATTGAATATGTCAATGGCTCCTCAATCTGCAGAAGCCATTTTGTAAATCTGTGAATGTTACAAAGTAGAAGGAAATCGATTGAAGAAAAAAAACCTCACATTGAGGGCGATCATTGCACTGACTGAAGTAGATCATCCTTTGAAAAAACTCTGATCAAAGGAGAACTAATCACTGAATATGAGATCAGACTTTGAAGTAAAATAATCAACGATGAAGATACTCCCTTACCACCACCCATGTAGGGGAAATTTCAGAAGGTTACCAATTAGAAGTTTAAAATGATCAAAATAGGATTTTTCATGGCATGTTCCTTTTCAAAACTATAGTGATCTTTCTAAATTCCTTTTATTTTTGTAAAAATGGGATCACCTTTACTAAAAGGTCCATGTGGTCAGTTAAAAGGGTAGAGCAATACAATAATTTTTCATGCGGATCATACCACATTCATATTATTTTATTCCAGGGGCCTTCAAAGTGTGTTTGCATATGTATTTTCCTACTGGTCACATTCACTAAATATTTTTAGTGGATCCCCATTTAAAAGACTTTGCATGTTTGATTTCATGTTTTATGCACTGTAATAGGGACAAAACTATATTTATGTTGTGTTTTTTTTTTCAAAAATAAAATAGGAAGGCCATCATTTTTGTAAACACCCTTTCAAATTACATATAACTCTTGTAAAAGGGAATATAGTTGTAACACCCAACTTGAATCACACCAAACTCCTTAAAAAGGATCCTATTTTGATTTTTGATTCTTGAAGGCTTCTTGGTCTCACCTTCAAATTTTATCTTTGCAATCAAGCTGCCTTGCAAGGCTCTCCTCATCATTTTATACCGATCACACCTTAAACCCTAAGTAGTTCTTAAAGGATTCTTCTATCAGTCAATTATGATCAAACATTTCATCGGCAAGACAACCATAAAGAAAAGAAACAATGGGTTTTGGTCCAAATCATGACCATGTCCAACAAATGGTAATTAAATATCAATGGTACAAATTTCAAATAAATCCTCAAAAGCACCAAGGCATTCTCACTCCACGCAATGATGTCCTTTTGGACCATAAGGAACCTACCCAACAATCACTTGGGTTAATATCACCACTGCTTGTAGAAGTAATCAGCCAACCATCCACATAGAAAAGAGAAGAGTTACAGACACMTGTACCTCAGTTGCACAATGAAGAACAAAATCCAATCTAACAATTCCTTCTGTGAGCCTCTAGATACTCTCAAAGAGGGGGCTTTATATTTAACCTCATGCAATGCCCAACAACCTCTCATGGATCAGTCATATACCTYTGAGTTCACCATATGAAATATTCTTAAGYAGGGAGGAGACTCAATAACAATCCATGCAGCAACAAAACAAATAATTCCAATTAAAAAACATCACCATCTATAACAACGACTTGGATCTTTTACTTTCCCTCTTGCTCATGCCCTCGCCAATACATTAGATGTCCAATGCAACAATCATGAAGGAAAGGAAATTCTTCCTCTAGATCTAGGTACGAGACTCACAATCCCATCTTTGAAGCAAAAAACAATACTTAATAAAGTACCCACAACTATCTGATAGCAAGTCCTATACCTTTGATAGGACCAAATCATCCAAGTAGGTTTCATATAGGTTGTAGAGGTTGTTTAGGAATTTGACATCAACTGAACTCTCTATAATAGGACATAATACCATAGGTGGAAGGTCTCGACAAAAACATGGTGCTTCGCATCACTAGGATTGATATTGTTGCAATGTATTCGGTATGGTATTATGTACCCTCTGTTGTGCAAAGAATTGGATCTTAATCATCTTTGATTATTCGTGTTGTTGTCCTGGGAGTGTAATAATTAGAATATCAATGATACCTACTTTCAGGCATCATTATTATACTGCAAAAAAGTTTATACCAATTTTTAAACTGCTAAGTTGCTAATGCGATTAGAATTAGAGTCTTTATAAAAAACCTGCCATGTGTCATGATGGTGTAGGGTATATTACAAATTGGTGTAAGATATCAAAATCTTGTGAGGTATTTGATTGGTTTCATATTATTTTTCATGGAAATCACTAGAATGAAAAGATGAAAACTTTGTTTGCAAGAAAAAAAGGAAAGTTAACCAAAAATGTAAAGATGACAGCTTTGTTAGTGAGATACTATGAGGGAAAGAGAGAACAAAACAACAAAAACTAGAAAGCAGATTCATTTACACAAAATAAATTTTTATTAGGGAAAGGAGCAAGGACAATTAAAAAGTTGAACAACCAAAAACTTGTCTCAACCTCAAAACAACACCTAAGAATAAAATATTGACAGAGGCTGAGCTAAAACACCAACCAATAATGTGAATTGGCTCAACATGAATGTCATCCTATCAGCTCCCTCATCAATATGGGCCAACTATTCCACTGCAATTTTCTTTAAAATCAAGGTAGATCAATGGTAACTTCCCAATTTTGTAATTCATGGTGAAACCCTACAATAGATGGGCATGTACTAAGGGGATTATTTCTGGTTCAAAAGTACAAAGCTTCACATGGAAAAAAGTATTCAAGTCATCTTTTATGCATTGGAGAAGGTCACCCTTTTCAGGATTGTGAGCATATTTTCATCTTTGAAATCTAGATGTACATGTAAAAGTTCTGCCAGGAGTTGTTTTTGAAAAGATGACAAATCCCATCAAAGAATCGCTTGATGAAGGGGACTTTTATTTCCCTCTCTTCAGGGCAGCTTCTGAAAACAATGTGAAGTTATTTAAAAATAGTTTAATATATGTGGCTATGTCATAAATGATTCTCCACGGCTACATTCACCTCTAGAATTTGGATTGATAAAAACAAACTCCGACCTGTTACACCATAAAAAGAGTAATCCTCAAACTATCATAAAAATTAATCCAGGCATTCATATCGACATGGACAATGCAACATTGCAGTGCATTCTCCAAAATGTATCACTAAAGAAATTAATTTAATACGAGTGTTCTGAAAGTCAATATAAGTGAAGACATTTATTACATCAATCTATTGTCCACAAAATCCATCTCAGTCTCGATGACATGCATAAGTGCCTTGGGATCAATCAACACTCGAACACCTTTATCTTCCACAACCTCATCAAATTTTCCTTTTTCATATGCAAAACACAGATTATACAAATCACATTTGCGCCAACATCTAACACAAAATCTGATCAAATTTAGCATTCCTATATATATAAAACATTTAAGACACGGCCTTGCAGAAAAAAACATAGTATTCAGTAGCAAATCTGATTTTGTATCATGTCCAAAATTGTGTATTACCTACTCATCATGTGGAATCTTGCCAGTGATAGGTTCGACAATAAGATCGAAAAGGCTGCAACTACTCCTATACATGATGCCAATTACACACACTGCAAATTCTCAACTGATAGAATGCTAGATTTCATCTACTTAATTGTTAGGGTTATGTTGACTGTGAAAAATGGTGTTAACAAACTATGATGGAGTTGGTTAGCATAAACCACCCATGTTATGGTTACATATTGGGCAAGTTAAACCCATAGAAATCACCCTTTGTCAGTAAATTGAAATTGTCATAGATTCTACAAACTCAATGGATGCTATGCATCCATTCTACATAACATACCCCCTTCTACTATTTGAGGCCAGTTTAGTCAATTAGAGTGTTCATAGTATAAAACAACAAGACTGATCCCAATATAACCAAACTATTATTTATCATTTATGCATCATAGGTTTATTGTGCTATTGTTAATGTATGTTAACAGTTGCTTTCAATTAGGACTGGAATCTCATCTAAAGCCAACTGATACAAGTATAACATAATTCTCAATTTACCAATGATTATTGTCAGTGATTAACTCAAATGCACTAGCAAGGATAGTGTACACATATGTTGCAAAAGTATATGATCATTAAAAATTCATAGAGTCTTGAGGCTGCTTGCAAAATTTAAGTAGTTAAATGTTTTGTTTGTGAAGAAAGATAGTCAGTGATTTCAGCACTGCATAATTGTCATCTAGTTCTCAACTCGGGCAAACTTCATGTTAATAATATTTAGAACTTTGGAGGTTGAAATATGAGTTTGCATAGAATAACGCCTGGTTTTAGGGTTTAACGGCTATGTTAAACCTTCTTTGTGAACTGTAATCTCAATTAAGATGTTCAAGACCAACGGTGCAAGGTACGGGTTCCATTCTAATAATGGCTTGCCCCACCTGAATGGCATGTCAAAGAAGGACGAAGCCGAATGAAAATCCCAGGAAAATTTGGTGGAATAGATGCCCCTCAGACCTGGCACCTTAGCTGAAGGAAAGGCATGTTATGCAGTGTATCCCCTGACCTTGGAGCATGTTTCATTTTTAACACTAAGATTATCGCCCCACCCCCTTTTTTCAAATCTATCATTGTCATGGAATCAAGTTTTCACATGCTAGGAATGATCATGAAAACCGAGGAAGGGAAATATGAATATGATCAAGAACATGGTGATAGATGGCTCTAGGGAAGCAATGGGAACCAAGCTTAAATGCCGTTCCCTTTCCATATTCTTGATGTGATGGTGGTGGGAGGGACTCTCCCCTTCCCTATAAAACCTTGTTAATATGCCTCCAAATGATAGTTTCTACCCATATTTAGATTTCATGGGATATTATTGATGCAATATAAGTTGTCATCCCTTCTTAATACATTCAAAATTCCTACTCCTAATGAGGTATTGTAATTTTCCATTTGATCTACTTCTTGATTCTCAAAATATGGAGGTAGGAAATAATTTCAAAATATTGAGCAAGGCCTTCTTTCAACAAATGGTTCTTCCAAGGTTTGGGGAATAGAGTGTGCATTTACTTACCAAAGAATGAACAATTAAAGAGGAATCAAAAATCACATATGCTTGATCATATGCAATTTGTTAAAGGAGATTCATACCTTGAAGCATTGATATGCAATTAGAGTAGAATTCAACTTTTCTACTATAAATCTTCTTGCCCAAAAGGACTACTAGAGTTGGGGAAATTCACTTTGATCGCATGCTTGAACAACCTCTTTAGAGAAAAAGAGACATTCTTGTTTGGAGAACTTGAGTTAACGCCTCCTTGAAAAGGAGCTTTTGATGAAACCCTAACATTTGTGAAAACAGAGGGACCTTGAGCATAATGTGTTGAGTGGCCCATGTTCCCATTATTCACCCTTTAGGTTCAGTGGCTATGTTGAAACCTTGACAGACCATGGAGAGATGAATGGAATTCTATTCTCAAGCAACATTATTACTCCTATTCTGTTTTCCTTGTTGGTTATATCATTTTTTTCTAAAAAACACGAAATGTTCCGAGAGAATACATGTGGTTAGAATGGGTTCTCATAACTTATAATGTTGAATTTTAGTTTTAGCAAGAATGTTGCAAATGATCTAAGTACCCCTAACATGGATTATCTACACTTGCACCCTGTTTATTTATGTATGTGGGCGGGTGACAGTTTGTTGTGAATAGTTTCTTAGGGGAATTTCTTGGGCTCAACTTTCTAAGTTCATCCCAAGTGTTTTATGCACTTTTTAGCCTGAAATACCTTGTCGGTCTGCATGTTTTTGCATAGATTTGGGAAGGCACTATAATTAGTTATAGATTTCCATGCATTTAGAATCACCAAAGATCATTTAATTGCATTTTCTGTCAAGAAACAACTACTTTTGCTTGTTGGTTTTTGACTTTTTACACAGAAGGAGCAACTTTTCCATTTGCATGTACTTAGGCATCCTCTTAGGTTAGTATGTTGCATTTTTTAGTGATTTATCATCAAAATCAACAAGGTTACCTTGCTGATCTGCATTAGTTTACACAGGAATAGGACCTTATTATAGTCAATTTTCATTGATTTGCATGTGTACTTGTGTATAGCATATAGTTCTCGTCCTTTATTTGTGTTTTCTAGTGTTTTTGAGTTATTTTTGTTGGCTTATCTGCACGTTTTTAACACAAAACAACAACAAATTATTATCTATTTAAGCTCATACTTAGTGGTATTTGCATCTAGATTCTATTTTTATGTTGGTGTGCTTGCTTCCCACTCATTTTTATTTTTGATTTGCATTTGATTTTATTTAGGACAATAGCATATTTCATCAATTTAAGGTTGTACTTCCCTCTTACCCGATCATGGAAAGTACAAACTTCCTCGTTGGGGTAATTAATGTTTTCCCTGCTCAACACTAATAAAAAATATTGGTGGCATGAGTAACCTTTGTTATCCTATAGGGTTGATCTACCATGATGATGATGACACTAAATGGTTTGGACTAATAGATGGCATGTCGTTTCCATGTGTAGGGACAACCAAACAAAACATCATAGAGTTCAAAGGCAACCACGTCATAAAGTACTTCATCCTTGAAAGGACTGACAGTGTATGACAGAAGATGCACTGCTAACTAACACAACTTTTAACATTGATGTAACCAATTGATTGCATAGGGTTGAGGGTGAGGCATCATTGGCATCTTTAATCATTTTACAATATCTACTGAGATCAAATTCTTTGAACTTTAGGGTTCTCCCCTTCACCCACATCCATGAGTGGAAGAGGCACCCCTTCTCCTCTGGTTGTACGTGTGCATGGAAATGATGGAATGTATGTATTTACATCTATAATATACCTAATATGCAGTGGTGTTGGTGCTGGAGAAGGCTCTAATGGAGGTTTAGGTTCTGAGGTTTGTATCTTGGCTATCAAGGCTTGTTGGAGCGCAACACTCTTCTTTCGTGTGTCACTTACTCTTGTGGATGTAACACCATCTCATTGTATCATTTTCCCTTTGATAATGATTCAAATGTTGAGCATCCTCACCCTTCCTCCTTTGGCTAACATCTCATTTACTTTCTCCTTGAACATCTACTCAATCTTGATTGTGTAATGAAAGTTTTTTCCTAGGGATGCAGTGTCCAGAAATTCCAACTCACTCTAGTTGTACATGTGCAAACTGTTGTAGTTTTTGAGAACTTTGTGTCTCTCAGTTTTTTATGATGTGATTTATATTCATCATTGACTTACTTATCTAGGTACTTGGCTACTCTAGTAGAGCATTCTGGTCATGCACACATTATTATGGTGATGGAGCCTTCCAGAGGCTATATTTTTGTATGGTTGATGATGACTTAGTATTCTACATAGACAAGTACTTCATCTTTGTGTTGAAGTTTCTCATTATTTTGGTATAGTAAATATTTTCCTTGTGGGTCTCTAAAATGGTCATTGAAATTTTTTTCTCAGAATTCTAAGTATTCTTGTGCTGTAATTCGAAACTAAACACCCCTATGAGTTTTGGAAAGAGCAATTAGTTTTGAAAGTTGTGCAACCAGGAAGGTTTTAATAGATCTCAAAGTTACAAATAATTAGATTCCAATATGAAGGTTCACCCATTTATTCAGTGGCTTGTGGAACCACATTGTTGCTCTATGATAATGGCAAATTCATGATCATTGTCTTGTGGGAAGGAAATCAAATATTTTACATTCATAGAAGCCATTTTAGAATGTTCAAGGATTTTTAATAAATATGATGTGAGAGGAAGGATTTGTGTCATGTTGCCAAATTTTATTGAACTAAAATGAAATTGTGTCTCATATAGACGAATTCATGTATGTATGGTTCTTAACATGCAAATAGTGAAAGCATTACATTACTGAAGCAGTAAGAAAAGGACACCAAGCCTATTGTATCACAGAGCTGTGAAGTGGCACTGAGCATGCTTGAGTTTGAGAAATATAGAAAGTCATTTGAGGTAAAGTTCTTGGGTTCCTATTTCTTTGCTAATTGTATAGGTACAGTTTATTGTCCACGGTTGTGTCTATTTTGATCATTGGTCATTTTTTGTAGTACCTTCTCTTTCAGTCACCAGAAGTGCATTGAAATTTTGCCTTCTCTCACTTGAGTGTTAGTGTTGTCAACAACATTACTAAGTGGTATTCACCTTTTATGAAAATATCTTCACATTGTTAAAACTTGAAATTTAAAAGGTAAATTGACAATGTTGTATTCAGGCATGCATAAAGCTCAAAGTCATTTTTTGTGTTTTCCATGACAGTGCAAGTCAACTCCTAGAGTTGCATTTTGTTGAACTGAAAGTTGCATCTGTTTATTTTTGTGTCCAACATCTCAATAAGGTCAAGCTCAATGTTGTTTAACTGGAATCTAATTCGTCAATTAAGAATTGAGTTTTTTTTGGTTTGATCGTATATATTTATTACTGAGTTGAAATCCATATTTCCATTACTTAGTACAGCTCATGATTTTCCATTTCTTGTGATGTGATGTGTTGAATAATATTCCTTTTGAGATTGCTTGCAAGAATATTCTATGTATCACATCAAAACACCATTATTCATCATCAATAACCAATTACCATGCAATGCAGAGTATTCAATGCACAACTTTCAAGGTACAAGAGAATATGTTTCCTTTACAAGATCATATCAATCATCATCAAATATCGATTTACCAATGGGATGAAAAGTGTGATATCAATGTAAAATATGTAAGGTACAAGTACTAGTGCAGTGCAGTGCAATTATAGACAATTCATCATCATTTACACACCCAAGATTATTAAAACACAAGAATCAATGTAGCATGTACTCAGAGTGAAGCTAAGAGTATATGTGAGATCCAACTATGATATGGCAATGCTGTAGTAAGAAACTCTACATGACAAGTATCTCAACAGTGATAAGGCAATTCACATGAACTTGTTCTAGCTCCAAATTGCAAGCACAAGTATCAGCTGCATTTTTAACCAAATTTCCCGTGTAATATCACCCACATTTATATGATGTAAACCAATGCCAATAATGTTCAAACTCTCATCAAACTTTGCATGTGATATGAACCATCATGTATTATAGACTCATAACTTTACTGTAAGAAAACACAGAGAAGTCGAACCTCAAGAAATTATGGATATAAGGAATGATGTGCTCCTTTGCAGGGTCGTTGACATGCTCAAGGTATCATCACACGTTTGGGGGTTGAAAAAAATCATAAGACAGTAAGACACTTTCCCCATACACAGTCATACACCCCCATTTTTTCATTGTATACTTCTGTAGTTTTAGGACAGTCAAAGATAGAGATGCAGGAAAACAAGTTAAAGGGAACAATGGGGTCATTCATAAGGTCGTTGGGGCAACTTTATAGCTGATTCGATGTCAAATGAGGAAGGCTGAAGGAAAACATCAAAATGTTTGCATGGAAAAGGATCGAAATGGTTCCAAAACAAACTTTGCTTCTGCAGATTAGGGAAGCAGATTGAAACAGCGGACAACCAACAAGGATGAGGTAACGATCAACATTCAGGATGGACTTTGCACTTTCTATTCCATCGATTTGAAAGCTAGAATGGCTAAGAACAAGGAGCCCTTTCAACGTTGTTCAAAGGAGGTGAAATATGCCCTAAATCCTCACAAGTATATTGAGTGTGACTTCAGAATCTGGGACAACCAACAGTCAAATATTAATAGCTCAAGGAGACTGTACAAGTATGATTCTAGGGGCTGCACCAAATAGATAGGATAGATCAGAACTGAAGTAGAAGATGCAAAGATTAGCCTTAGGGTTTGATAGGGTAAGTAGAATAGGCAATGAAATAAAAAAATTCAAACCCTTCTAATAAAATGCTAGAAACAAATAAATTCAAGTGGAAATAGGCTAGCATCAATTGGGAAAAATATATATATCGATTAGGCTCAAAATGATATAGCAAAAGGATCAAACATGATGAAAACCCCAGATCGTTAAAACAAAAAAGAAAAGGAAGATATTGTTTTGGTTTTTTAGGTGGTTGAAGAAAATGAAAGACCGTTGCCTTTGGAGGGCTATGGGGTCACTATGTCAAATCCAAGTGAGGTCTAGGGTTTATGATGGGTTAATGTTGATGGAACCCAAAGGATTTCCCTTCAAGGTTGGATGGGAGGATCGGTCCATGAAGAAGCCTTTTCCGGAACTATCAAGGTGAAATTTAAGGTTGGCTAAGCAAAATGACAGAGCCCTAGGGTGTCCTAACTTAATGCATGAACAATAGCTTCAATGATCACCTTGGGTTCCAACTCATTGTGGCAGCAACAGTTCCTGTCCTACAGGTTCAACTTTGACAAACTTTTTGATCCAAAAAGTAGGTTGATGCTGCAATTGGGAGGTTGTAACCTGTGGCATGCCCTTCCATATTGCCAAGTTCTCCTATTGGAAGTAGATAATTAGAACGGTAAATTCATAATAAGTTAATAACACACCCATGGTCCAAAGGATATGTGCCCCCCATTAAAGAGAAAATATGCACTGCTCTTTTGAGTGAGGAGAAATCTAGTATGAAAACGAGATTACAAGATATCCGAGAGGGCTGGAAAGAAACATAGGTTTCTATTGTTTCTGATGGTTTGATTGAAATCACTCTGGGACCTATTATTAACATTATTATTCCCTCTACAACGGGTGGCATGTTACTTAAATCACATGACAATTTAAGGAGGATTAAGGTTGTTGCATATTTGACCAGTCTTTTTGAAGAGGAAATAGAGTGTGTTGGTTGTGAGAATGTAGTGCAAATCATCACTGCTAGTGTGACCAAGAATGTTTTGGTTGGGGAGATGATAGTGTTAAAACACTAATCATAAGTTAATTGGTTAGTTAAGTTAACCTAACTATTATACAGTTACATGAAAGTTATTGTCTTTTGTATTATATATGTACATCTATGTACATGATTATTTACAAAAGCATTGATGAATAGAGTATGCCTTTTCTTCCATTGTTTAGTTATCTTTGTTCATCATGGTTTCTTGATTGCTTCTATTATTTCCATTATATTTCTACTCTTTTCTTCATTATGAATCTAACAGTGGTATCAGAGCACATTTTTTATCTTAATTCCTATGGGATTGTTGAATATAGAAATGTGAGATTGTGGATGAAGAAGTGTTAGGTGATAGGAAGAGTAACCCTATTGAAGAAGACCTACAGTCATTCATTTGTGAAATAATGAAATGTGGAGTTACAGTTCTACCTGGCATAAAACCAAGTTAACTCCAAGATTTGTTCCCTTGGCGTGTCCTTTCCCCTCGCAAGCAGAAAACACCCCTTGTCTGCCAGTTCCTCTGCATTCCATTCCTCTGATCGATTATTGTGCATTAATATGTGGGCAATGAGCATTTTTCACTCCTCTCTCGTTGTCCTCTCGCACATGTAAACCCTAGTCTCTCAGAAACCCTAATTTCTAGATACCTGCGTGATCTATTTGCGTGCCTCTTTCTTCGAGAAACCCCCTTCAGGGTGTCGCGGATGACCAAAGAATCGGTCATCATTTTCTTGATTTACAACACAGATGAAACGAAAATAAAGGACGTGCTCAGCGTATCCTTCTCCTATGATAACCGCCAGATCATGTCAGGGTCCTGAGACCGCACCGTCAAGCTGTAGAACATGCTCCTGGTATCAATAACATCGCCAAAACGAAACAGTCGAAGCCCACCATCCAAGAATATGTAAGAGTCTCCGCGGGGTCAAGCAGTGATCTATTACATAGGAGAAGCACCTTCAAGTTTTTGGAGGTCGGGCGAAGCAAAGCTAAAGAATGCCAGTAATCCAATACGCTCTTCAAAATTTTGTGGCGTGGATTTAGTGGGCGATAGAACAAATCCTTCAAATCCAAATCTATGATTGATGTTGAAATGGGTAAATGTGTTCATTCATTTSAATTGATTTTTGAATGTTGACATAGATCCTAAAGTTGTTGGGTTGTATGAGATAGAGAAGTGAAGAATCGAATTCTAGACTTGTAGCAAATCACCATGTAGTAGATCATGTAGTATTTTCATAGAGTTGAAGTGCAATGTCACGTGCAAAGGAAGACTTACTACTATTTTGCATAATATGAACGGAAGAAGATTGGCATCGAAGGTCATGTATGCAGGGCGTAATAGCACATGCACTACCATTATCACTGGTCCTGATTTAAAATATGTTTAAAGGCACGGTTTTGAAATCCAAAGGAGCGCAGATGAGTGAAGAGCATTAGAATTGTCTGTACTAAAGAAAGATCCTCAGTTTGTGAGGAGCCACTAAGACCAAGCTGTAAGAAGCCTTAAGCTTGCATCTGTAAACCTGCATAAGTTTTAAATAATCTCCATAAGTTATATGATGTGTTGCTCATGGATATTGGAGAAATGACAATCCCATGAATATAGGTTGGAGGAATTAGAGATGTTTATTTATTTTTAAGAGAAGGGATGGAAAAATATTTTATTTTAATTTTAACAGAGGCTGCTTATAAAAAAGTGTTTATTTTAAAGGAAGTCCTAATATTTTTGGAGTAAAATTTAAAATACAAAAATCTGTTGAAGGGGAAATCAGTAGTGGGATTTTTTGGTATTTTTAGAATGGAACAATATCAATATCAATATCAATTTTTAAAAAAGGTAAAGTTAAAAGGCTTGGTGTGAGAGGATTTAGAAAGAATTTACTATATGAAGTATAAAGCATAAGAAGATTGAAAATTTATATGGAGTTATAGTTAAATGTAATGAATTTATAAGGTGCATGTAAAGGTGTTATAGGGGGTCCAACAAATTGTATTTGGTGTTATTTGTAGACCCACCCGAAATTGAATAGGGGGTCTATCTTAGGATCTTTGTGTGCGTTATTGGTTATCCTGTAGTTTTTTGGCATTCATGCAACGGACTGTAGTTTTTTGGCATTCATGCAACGAACGATCGCTCTTGGCATGCACAACAAGATACAAAATTGAACTTTGTGGCATCAACATACAAACAAATGGAAAGAATTGAAGAAATATTTACAATATTGTGCACTCAACTATGGAATCTACAATTGCAATAAACAAATGCACTCTTAGTTTAATGATTACTTGCTTACAAGTAACGCACAAGAAGATTGATATGTTCAAACTTCAAAACAAATTGTTGTCTGATGAGTTAAGTTTGCTTCGACACCAACAATGTGATTTCGACAAACAAGATGACATCAAGGATGAGAATGAAGACATTCAATTGACTAGTGATGACAGTCATAAACATGAAGATGAGTTAGATGAAGTCCCTATGTCAAAAAAAGTTGTGGATAAATGTATTGTTCGACCATGGGAAGAATTATGATTTAAACGAAATCGATATGGACTAGGATATGTACAAGATGCTGACAACCTTTTTCATTTTCCTAATTATAGCGAACCTGTTTTATTTGTGAGTGGAATTTTTTTGAATGATGATAAGACGGCAGAGCTTGAGGAGATTGGTAAGGAACAGGTACAAGATATTGTTGATGAAGATGTTGTTACAGATATTCTAGATCATGATAATAAGTCAGATAAAGAATCCATACAGTGCAAACACTGTCACCAGTTTGGCCATGATAAGTCA
>SNQJ01S0048828.1:2013-20903 GCA_010110895.2 Picea sitchensis | reverse complement strand
GGGTCTTGACAATTGTTAGATCTAGGTTTGATTAGTTGTTGAAAGAGATTTTGATGAATATGTTCTTGTAAGGGAACTTTAAGATCTCAGACATATTAGGAATCTTTCTAGATCTATATATTTTAGGTAACGCTTCTAAGTTTGCCTTCCCAGGTTGACATTAAATAAACTCTGATTGACATCATCAATTGGAACCTAACAAGGCCTCTTCCCATTCTTTGACCCATTGTTTGAGGTTGCAACAACAAACCACCATGTAAGCATGGCTTCCAGATACACCACTTAACCATGAAAAATCCCTATGAATTGACAACTTATCTCCTCCAGTAGACACCTCCACCACCCCTAGGGTATTTTTATCACATACCTCCCCTCCAACACCTCCCTACATATCCCAACCCCCCTACATTCCATTTCATTGGTGTACCCAACCTAGCTCTCACATGGCTAGGATCTTCCATGAATACTCGATCTCCATGCTACACACATATTTAGCCACTAAGTCACTAGCAAATCTAAATTCCACTCCACACTAGACAATTTTGTTGCATGAAATGCCACATACGGGGTCGATGACAGTAAACAATGGTTTTCCCCCAAATTTGTCTCCACCTCATGTGGTAAAGGATGTAGAAGATGTGCATTACTACAATATGGATGACTTTGTCTCTAGTAAGAATATTTTCCTACTAGGAAATAACACGATGTAACAAAGAGCTTATATAATTTGTCACAATAAGAAGGATGAGTTTCACTATGACATGGTAAATAATGACACTAAAGATGACCTAACAAATGCACTCAATACTATTGTTGATAGCGAAAATGCTTTTGATGATGGTGCCCATATGTCAGATAGTTCGTCTGGAAATAGTAGTGAATGTTCACATGTAGAGACTAATGAGGATGTTGATCATGTAGACCACGAGTTGAGAGTGTAAATATGGTTGATGTGCACATTTTTGATGAAGACAATTCATTTACAAGACATGGATATCCTCCTACTTCGAGCAATACATCAAAGAAGAGTTATGTTTTATGGGGTTTAGATACAGTTTATGTGCCTTTTAGGTTGCACCAATTATTTTTTCGCACACTACTCTTTTCATATAATGTATTACCTATCATCTTCCATTGGAATAATGTGAATAATAGAACACCTCCTAATTCATTTGCAAGCTTCCCATGTGCAATATGCAATTGGCTTTCTAGAATAGATAAAACTGCCCGACTTGACAATGAATGTTGAGTAGTCAGTGAAACACGCTTACATATATTATTTAATTTCGAGAAATTAATGCTCAAACTCGTAATGAAACCTCAAATAGTTAACTATAAAGTGGTGCTATTTACTATATGATTTTTGCAACATGATATCCAAGATGCTTGCTTACATTGCCATCACTTCACTCTTTACTTATGGCTTCACATTTGGCCCAACCTACTAGCCTCATATTCTTTTTGCACTATCTCACATGGCCACTTTAGTTTCATAGAAACCTTGTGTATTCTCATTTTGTGGAGATTTATAAGCCACGTTTTAAAACCCCCTCTATAATCCCTAGTTTATTTAATGCCTAATGTAGATATGAAATGTGGCCACGGCCAAACAATGTATATGTGAAATGTATTTCTTAATTTTAATAATAAAATGCGATGCCAACTGTTGGGGAACATGGATAGAGATGGGGGTTGATTAATCCAAAAGAGAGGGGAATGTCTAGGAGTTTCTAAGAGGGGTCCAAGGGGGGGATTACCCATGTCTATCAATTCAACCTACATTCCTGAATTTTATTATCATTATGTATAAACTTTTAATTTTGCATTGAGTATAAAATAACCCAATCATTGAATGCATGTAAGAGGATGGGTGTGAGGAGTCACATCCCATAGTTATTGGAAGCATGGGATTTAATACAATCAGTTTGGGGAAGAATGTAAGTCAAGCAAGTATCTAAAGAGAGGAAATATGTATGGGAAGTTATAACAGTTTTTAGACAGTCATGTTTTTGCATGAACAATAAGAAGAGAATGGGAGAGAAGAGCATGGGAGATGGAGCGACCATGGAGGGATTATTTGGAGTAGAATATTGAAGATACAGGTTTTCGGGCCTGAATATTGAACTCCTGTGTGAGTTGCACTATAACAATAAGTGATTGTTGTTGTTTTCCTAGCTGTAGTTTTCCTAATAGTGATCTCCCTTGAGTTTCCTAGTATTGATATTTTTGGTTACATGTGTGAGAGAGACCCTGATAAATGAATGTGATGCTCAATGGAATGAGAGTAGTGAAGGGGTACATTTCTTGGGTTGGGTAGGTCGAGAGGAAGAGAGCTCGTGGAAAATCAGGATAGTTGTAGGAGAATACCAATGGATTGTGGGATCTTTTGAGTTGTGAGTGGACAATGAGAGGCCACCCTTTTTAAAAGATAAGTGTTTTATCTTGTTTTTATATTGCATTTTCAATTTAATTTTTATGTATTAACTCTGTGTTTGAGAACAATTTATATGTTGCTGTATTTGAGTTTATTATCTAGATTTTGTGTTTATTTTAGAATGTTGTAGATGCATCTAGTTCATAATATCAACAAATGATTAAAACTATATGTTTTCCTCCAGCTGGTAAGCTACATGATTAATTAGCATAAAAAAAATTATGAGTATTAATGCATGTAATGGACCTCGGTTGGGCTAGGGAACGTTACATATTGGTATCAAATCTTATGGTTCAACACTGGACCCACATGGCCCAAGGAACAAAGCAAATTTGATAAAATTTATTGTTACGAATTTTGATATGTGACGGATTTGGGGGAAAATGGTGAAAAAGAGAGTGAAATCCCCAAATTCGTGAACAAATTTGAGTTTCAGATGCCTCAGAACTATCGAAGGGATGATCTAGGGTGTCAATTTGCAAGTTGCAGAGTTGAATTCAACTTGGAAGGTCAAAATTCATGTTTTAATGGTCGTTGTAGAATTGGGCAAAGTTTGATGGATGTAAGGCCTACGTATGTCAAAGCCTCAATATATAATAATAATAAAACATTTTGTAATCTCCTACTGAAATAACTGCAATTTAGTTCAAGGTTTTCTTTCAAGATTTTATTTATACCAGGAATAAACTGTTAAATAGAAATATCAACAACAACAACATAATAACAACATATCAATTTAGTAAAATACATACCTCGACCTGTAGGTTGGTTGATTTAGTCCTTGGTTCACTTGTTCTTGTTCTTTCCCAAACTGCCCAATTGAATATTAATCTCCCAGCCAACTAGGAACAACCTCTCTAGCTCCCTAGCTCTAGGAATCCTTGCAGTTTCCTGGACCTCGAGCCCAAATTTCCCAACAACAACAGTACCCCTATGAGAGTTCCCCCAAAGCAAACTATTCTTCCAATTTCCTCCTCTCTTTCAGAATTTATTCTTCCTTCTTCCCCAATTTTCCCCAAAACAAAAACCCCTCTCCAAATCCCCTCCCCTCTTCCTTATCCTCCTCTCTTCAATTCCCCCCTCTCATTCAATTCCCCAACAGCCTTATCCCCTCATTAATTCTCCAACAACCTTATCCCTTCATTAATTACTTCACCTACCTTTTAAATAATAAAATAATAAAAATACTCATTGAATTTATTTTAATAATGAAATTTAAATTAACAACTATGATAAATAAATAATGAAATTGGGTTGTTACATACACCCACCCTTCAAGCAAATTTGTCCCAAAATTAGATTAATTTACAATACAAGGGTAATGACACATTATTCATACATCCACATCAAATAAACAACATCATCAATTTAAAACACTTATACATACTAGTGTACATCTGCAAGGCAGACATGTGTAGCTAGTACATACATGACTCACACATGTACTAATGACAATAATTACACCTAAAGTAATTCTTGTATGTGTCCAATCCAATCAACAAGACCATTCATTTCATAAAAGATAGTAACCATTTAAAATGTTCGCAAAATCCCTCAATTATAATAATTTAGCACAAGCAACATTCACTTAGATAATTGTAGTCCAGTTAAGCAATTATAAATATACATATATACATATTTTTCAAAAAGAGGAAATCAAGAAATTCCATTATAAGACGAAAGCCCCACACACTCTCAACTAATTCTATTCATCCTTCCTCCATGACCTACTTCCATCTTCCATCCCTATCCTTCCTCTGTTGGACTATCTTGGAGAGTCAACTATTTTGACCTAACTCCAGATAGAACCCGTAAGAGGAAAGGTCAACTCTCTTGACCAAGATTCTCCAACAGGTAACTGGCAGTCATCATCACATGTCTAGGGGAGCATGAGATAACACCATCCTCCCATGACTCCAGGTTTCAGAGGATACACAGTGGGAAATGCCTCCACCCCTCCTAATAGAACTAGGGTCAACACCCTACCATGGACCATACAGTGGCACTGTGTTACTGGGAATTTTGTCATCGTATACTCAGTTTTAGGCAGTCTCGCCGCCTGAAAAACCTGCACTTGTCCATATATCATAGAAATGCATTTGAAGCAACACAATTTCACATACAAAGATTCATACCATATTGTTTCTCGGTCGATGTTCACGACATCAACCTTTTATTATCATTATCCTTTAGCTATTTCATAGCCCATTGATCTGTAGATTAGTCTATAACACAAACTAATACATATCCATGCATTATCATCATGTAAATGCATTTAATCATATCCTTAATTTGGTATCCACGTACCAACAACTTTAAATGTCAAAATTTTCAAGTTAGAAATAGATTGCATAATATCCATCATAATTCAAATAATGATAAACATTCATAGAATTGACATTTACATAGGTCCATATGTCTTAAAATTTCAAGTGTATCATTAATAGTTTCACAGTTAATAGAAAGTAAAAGGTGATTAGGCCTTAGTAATTCTAGCTATCTAAGTCAAAAGGTGGCATTACATACACCCAACATTCGGGAAATATATTCCCGAGGTGGTCAAAAAAATGAGGGATGATCTCGTCGTAAGGTCTCTGCATCCTCCCAAGTAGCATATCCTAGGCTATACTTGTCCCACTGGACCTTAACTTGGTCTATCAGACGATTCCTGAGTTGTAGGACCCTACAGTCTGATATGTGTAACAGTTGGACCATGAAGGTTCTCGCATCTAATACCTGCAATTCCTTCCAATTCAGTTTATGAGATGCATCAACAACATAATGACGTATAACAAATACATGAAAAACATTATGAGTTTTATGCAAGTGGGTTGGAAGTATGAGACGATAGGAAACAGGTCCAATTATATATTGTATTTTGAATGGTCCTATAAATCGAGGTGACAACTTTGTCCCCTTCCTAAATCGAATGGTATTCTTATTAGGCCTGATACAAATGAAAATTTGATCTCCCACTTTATAACTTCGTCCAGTCCTATGTGCATCAACATAAATTTTATGTCTATCATGTGCTTCCTTTAGTCGTTGCCTAATCTGAATCACATGTTCCTCCATCTCTTGAATCAATTCTGGCCCAACTGTCACTCGGTCTTCTAACCTTTCCCAACTCAACAGTGTCCTGCATGGCCTTCCATACAGAGCTTCATAGGCTGACATTCCAATGGAGCTATGAAAACTGTTATTTTAGGCAAACTCTACCAAAGGTAGGTACTTCTCCGAATGGGTTTGATTATCCATAACATACATCCTAAGCATGTCTTCCATAACTTGATTTACTCTCTTAGTTTTCCCATTTGTTTCAGGATGATATGTTGTGCTTAAGTTCAACTGAGTTCTCAACGCTGACTGCAAACTTGTCCAAAACCTAAATGTGAATCGGGAGTCCCTATCTGAAATAATCTTCTTGGGTAACCCATGCAGACAGATTGTTGGATCATGTTGTCATTGATGCCAAAGGATTTATGTCAAAGGAACAATGTATTGTCATAGTATATTGATGTAGTGATTGATGGATCATGTATTGACCTTGATGTCAATGGATTGATGTCAAGAGGAGTCATTGTCGTATGCATAGATGAAGATGGATCAATGAGTTGGCATTGATAGATGATGCATAGTTGGATTGATGTAAATATGACTCAATATTGTCTTATCATGGTTGTACAAATGGATGAACTCCAAAGTGTTCCCCTTATGGTGAAAGCCCTCATCCATGGTTGATAATAAGTAAAAATGGGTGAACTCCAAAGTGGTGTTCTTATGGTGAAAGCCCTCATGGAAGATGCTTTGTGAACTCCAAAGTGGTTATTGTTTTTTTCATGGTTGATAAGAAGTAAAATGGGATGAACTCCAAAGTGGTCCCCATGGTAAACCGGAAGATGTTTCTTTTTGGTGAAATCCAAAGTGGTCCCCTTATGGTGAGCCCTCACAGGAGTTATCCTTGCAGTTATCCTAGAAGTATGGTTAGAAAACCCATGCTTAATTATGGAATACTTGAGATGCAGCGATCAGCACTTTGTCTATCCTACATATAGTGCTTCAAGCCATTTCCATGGAAACGTCACACCTCACTTGGTTTGTTGTCCCCGAAGTTGAAGGATCCCTCATATGTTACCAACCCCGTGGTAAAAAAGGTCAAAGTGCTTGAAAATAATAAAACATTTTTTAAAAAAAAAAAAAAAAAAAAAAAAAAAAAATTATTTAAATAATAAAGTGTTTTTTTTTTTTTTTTTTTTATTTAAATAATAAAGTGAAGGACAAAGTCAAAGAGGATTATTTAAATGAAGTGGACAAAAAGTCAAGGAGGATTTCATTTAAATAATAAAGGAAGTGACAAAATCAAGACACAACAATGTTGAAGGACAAATCAAAGAGATCATTAAACACAAAGTGAAGTGACAAAGCAAAGGAGGAGATTTATTTAAATAATAAAGTAAATGGAGAACTTTCTAATTATGGAAAGTGTTTATATGAAGGTTAACCCTAAAATGAGGAAAAATGGCTATGGTCAAGTGGCTATTGGATACATGGACAAGTGGCAAATCGAGCAAAGTTAGACATATATATCTATGCATGTGCTGTCCTAGAAGATGCTTTATGTTACTTGGAGAGTATAAATAAGAAGCAGTAATCCCTTTGAAAAAATCATCTCGAGCATGCCAGCTTGAAGATCTATTCTTGAGAGAGAGACTATCATGTTGGCAGAGCACGTACAATTGATGAAGTCATGAAGACTTGAGTGTGAGATAATGCTGGGTTCTTGAAGTCTGAAGAAAGTTTCAGATCTGCATTCTATGGGCTCAGATCTCTCACTAAGACACTAGTATGGTTGCACATAGCTGTCTCTTCTGATGGATACCTTACATTGTATGGTGAATGCTTGGTGAATTTTTGGAAGATACAAGCTGTGATATGGTTATGTTGGTTGATTGATAGAGTGAGAACACTCTATGGTTCACTGATATAATTGCCATAGCATATTGGTTTCTTATACATGATTAAGTAGCATTATATTGTGTGTATGGTTGATGAGCATAAGTAAGTTGGAGAGTGTTGGGCTCCAAAATGTCATACAAATATCACACATTACCATACATTTTTCACCTAAGCTTCCATTATATCACTCATTACCATACATTATTCACCACCATGTCACTTCATTTTCCCTCATGTTCATCATTAATGGGTCTCATTTATATTTCCAAACATTATTTATTTTCAAGCATTTTTTAAGAGAAATTCTTGGATTAAAAATTAGAAAAAATAAATACATTTTACTTCATATATGGAAAGTGGATTATTTTTGTGATGGGAAAAGCAAGAAGCCTCAAGACACCTTTTATGTGGAATACTTTTGAATGATCAAACTAAATTGACTGGATAGACGATCTCGAGAAGATCAAGGACAAAAAGAGGGTTATGTGTCTAGATGGTTGAGAGATGTATGAAACTAAAGAGAGATTAGTGGATGATCATTATGATTTTGTTACTCATCCCATTCTATAAATAGGAGTACAATCTCCATTTTTCAAAACCTAGCCTTTGCAATTCTGAATCTTGTTTTAATCTTAGAATTCTGAAGTTTGTAATCTTAGAATCAGAGAGAGTTGTAATCTTAGAGTTGGTTTTTGGAGATTTTGAAATAAAGAATCATACTTTGATTTCGTTGCTTCCACATTTGAGTCTCCTTTAAAGTGGTGTGTTTGTGGAGTTATGGAGGGCCCCTATGGCCTCACTCTACTGCTTATTTGCTTATTTTAGGTATAACTTAATTTATGTTTTTTTTTATTTCAGCTTTTAAGTTTTGTTAAATGTTCTAATATTGGAGGATATCCTAAAATTCAGGTGTTCTTGTAAGAGAACCTTAGGGTCTTGACAATTGTTAGATCTAGGGTTGATTAGTTGTTGAAAGAGATTTTGATGAATATGTTCTTGTAAGGGAACTTAAGATCTCGGACATATTAGGAATATTTCTAGATCTATATATTTTAGGTAGCGCTTCTAAGTTTACCTTCCCAAGTTGACATTAAATGAACTCTGATTGACATCATCAATTAGAACTAAACAGAGAGCATAGATGTGTTGCGATTGGTTATGGTTCATATTGGACAAAGAAAGACATAAGTAGATGTGACTGAGTACGCAAAGGATTTGAGTTTTTCATAGAGAGAAAACTTTAATACGCGGGCTATAGTACAGGTTGTCCGCATACATATGAGTTGTACTACTGGTAGGGCACGTACATACGTGTGTTGCACTACTGACAGGTCATGTACCTGTTGACATATTGTTCGTTGAGGATTGAATCTTCCTCTCAGTTGGTGCTGAGTTGTAAGTTGAGTCTACATTGTAGAGTTGGGATCTCTCTTGGTGGATTTGTAACTCTATTCGTTGTTGATAAACCTTAAGGATTATCCATAATAAAAAGAAAATTGTACATACATCTTGTGTGTTTTGTGTTCCTTGTGGTGATGAGACTTATTGATGATATATGTTACTGGTATATATTGTTGATGTTCACATTTAACTGAAGAAAATATAACAATAAGTTGCGAGTAATGGTGATTTCACCAAGGAGTTTTGGTAATAAAGTTGAAAAGAGCCCCACTGATTCAATTCTCTCAGTGTGGTCGGTGTGTCCAACAATTGAATCAGAGCAGGCCTCACTTTATAAGCCTTAACAAGCTTGGAGGAGATCCACACAACTGGATGATGAAGTTCCAATCCTTGATGATGAAAATTGTCTCATGGAGAATAGAAATGAAAGTGCACTTGAAGAAATAGGAGCAGGTGTTTGAAAAGAAATTATTGGTGGATCAGTTCCTAAAGAACAAAGTCAAAGTTTGTAGCTCAAACGGAAGAAAAGAAGAATGATGCATTGGCTCTCAAGACCATTCTTAGTGGACTCTCAAGTTCTATCAAAGAGAGCATGGGACAATGCAATCCCGCCAAGGATCTATGGCTAAATCTAGAGGATACATAACAAAGAAAGAAGGAAGACACTAAAGACAACTCCATCAAGAACAATGAAGGTAAAGAATATCCAAAACCCCCCATTAAAATATATTCAAAATGTGATGACGCTGGAATATTTCTGCCGCGAAAGAAGAAAATCTAGATATAGTATGTGTAGAATCAAATGATAGTTATCCCATGGAAGAAGTAGAAGAAGAACTATCAGAACTTAAAATGAAAGTTGAATGGGGTCTATTTGAATACAAATATGACAATTGTTATATAGAATATAGCTATCTTTATGATAACACTAAAAGGTTTCTAAAAGAATCAAAGGCATATATTGAAGCAGCTGAAAATGCTCGAGGAACAAGAAGAGTAAAGACTCCATTAGAAGAAAAAGAAGAAGAGATCAAAATACTAAAGATTGAAATAGAAGAGAATAAGAAGCTAGATGATGATAATGCCTTGGAAGATAGTGTCCATCTCAAGACCCAAATTGAAGAAGCTAAAAGGGTAGAGGGATTACTAAAGAATCAAGTAAATGAAAAGGAAGAGTCAAGTGATAAGTTGGAAGTTTAAGTTGTTGATATTAGAAAGAAAGTAGAGAAGTCAAACAAAATTCTGAATAACTCAAAAATATTGAATGAGATCCTTGATAGTCGAGATCACCAAATGATAAATCAGTCTTGGCACAAGAAATAAGCATGTTGAATAAAGCACTTCAAAGAAGCATGAGGTAAAGTCCCTCACCTCAAGAGATGGAAATAATGTTGCAAGTCAATCACCTACACAAATAAAGGAAACCTTCAAAAGAACAGCATAATCACATCAAGAAGCCTTATTTACACCTCAAAGAAGAGACACCTTCAAGATACATCAAAGAAAAGGTATGAAAATGTTTTCATGGTCAATGTTACTCATGTAATGAATATGGTCACAAAGCTTCGGAATGCAAAATATTATGCAAGGAAAGATAGTGAAAGTGATTTCCATACCACCC
The DNA here is from genome assembly GCA_010110895.2 of Picea sitchensis. Taxonomy (NCBI): domain Eukaryota; kingdom Viridiplantae; phylum Streptophyta; class Pinopsida; order Pinales; family Pinaceae; genus Picea; species Picea sitchensis. Next base: position 10,491 of record SNQJ01S0048828.1, on the reverse strand, counting down.
TAAGGTGTTGATTACGTCATCATAGAACATATTGTTGCTCATTGGTCACACCATGAGATGCTGATACCAGAAGTGATTTCACACAAACTCGTGATTTAACACAAGAAGAAAGTCCATGATGAGCAATTCAAATAGCATGGCTAGAAGGCTGAATTAAGTTAGGAAGGAAGACATTTTGAAAAGATGGAAGCTCAAAACTCAAGTTCTGAAAAGTTGGGACACCTACAGAGGTGGGTGAAGAAAATTGAACAAATGTAATGTGAATTGGAACCTAAGGGAATCTCAAGTTTGTCATCTCCATAAGCATTAATGACAATGGTATCAGCCATGTACATACGCAAGATGACCTATAAATAGGTCACACACATACGCGAGTGCTGTTTTGTGCAGCAGGCCACATATTTGTGGTAAAAAGCCTTGGGAAAAGGGCTATGCATATGAGCAAAGATGGTATGATGGTGGTATAACTCAGGTTGCGGTGGCCCTACATGGTTTGTTGTAGGTTTTCATGATTGCTTGTTGGAAACATAATTGTTGTATGTATGGTGATGATATATGGTTGGAGGTTGAAAGACTATCTTAGATGCATGGTACTAACCCTAGAGGTGTGTATTGAGACTTTTGTTGAGGAACAACGTTACTGTAATAGCAGTTATGGTACTTTTGGTTATAGATATAATTCGTTGACAGATGCTAGCTAGATATATATAATTTATCTATTGAGGAACACTTCTAGCACATGTATTATTGGATGCTTAGTATTTCTATAGTGAATGGAGGTTAAGGCTGATCTGTTGGGGTACAATGGATTATTGTTTGATTCATTGATATATCTTATGATGTATCAGAAGCATATCGTTGATATCTTGGTGCATGTATTTGGCATGAGGATTGGATACATAGTGGTACATGTAGTTGATGAGTTAATGAAGGTATCATATTGTACATCATTGATTACCCGCGAGATTGATCTATAGTTGATGCAATGATTGGTACATACTCTTTGGTAGAGGCAACTACTAGTAGTATGATCGCATTACGTTGTATGGTGGATATGGCATACATGCATGATGGCACATCTTGACTGTAGTTCATCTTGTTGTGTAGTTTATACGGTTGATGCACTTGCTGGTACGAGGATATATTGTTGACTTCATTGATTAAGATACATGATTGTGGCACTTGGTTCTGGAGACATATCATGAGTGATAAAACAATTTGTTTGAGGCACACCGAATCGGCATGTCGGGTAGTGCATATGGTTGATGCACTCTGCTGATGATATCTGCTATATATGATATATATTGATGCGCCATGGTTGGCGAACAATGGGTATTAGCATGGTTGGCACACAGATGTAATTTATTGATTTTGTTCATGATTCTCTATTCATTGTTGAGTAGTTATCTTTGATCCATGAATAAAGAGCGATCGCATCGTTTTGATGCAATGACAAAGTTCATAATCGCCATAAAAAGAGTAGTTGATTCATGTTCCCGCTGAGCAAGAAGCATTTGCAAAGTTAGGCTATTATTGGTAGCATATTTTTTCAAATTGCAGAGAAGATAGGGGGAGGCATACCCATAGGGAGTCATTCTTCCATGATTCCAAGAGGAGATATTATCGATGCAAAGATAAATACTTGAAAAAGAGAATCATACTTGGAGAAAGAGCATGAACAGTTCCATGGGGAGTGATGGTCACAGGAGGAGCATGAGCTATATATATTCAACATTACATTAGAGTGATATCCTTGTTCAAAAGGGGAGAGATTATTCAGACTAATAATAAAATAAGTATCTGGTAGCATCCTGTTGAGAATGACCTTCCATTGATGTCAAAGGGGAGAGATATCATTGATGTGATTGAGATGCTCATTGATGAAGAGAAATGCCTTTGTATACATGTTTACATCATCGATTGGTGTTGACATCAATGTTGGTATTGCCATCAATGCCAAAGGAGAGATTGTTGATCATGTTGTCATTCATGCCAGCGTTGATTGATGTCAAACGAACAATGTCTTGTCATAGTATTGATGTTGATTGATGGATCATGTATTGACCTTGATGTCAATGGATTGATGTCAAGAGGAGTCACGCTCACATGCACGATGAAGATGGATCAATGAGTTTTCATTGATACATGATGCATAGCTTTGACTGGATGTAAAGATGACTCCATTATTTTATGGTGAAATCCCCTTACCTGAAGACATTTTAAGGTGAAATCCAAAGTGGTTATTGTCTTGTCATGGTTGTACAAATGGATGAACCCAAAAGTGGTCCCCTATGGTGAAATCCCCCATGAGAAGACGCTCTTGGAACTCCAGCGGTCCCTTTATGGCCCCCATGGAGAAGACGCCATATGAGTTATCCTCAAAGTATGGTTAGAGAAACCATATTTAATTATGGAATAATGAGATGAAGATTATGAATTTTTCAATGAAACCATCCTAGATGGATATTCCTTGTAATGCCATTTACGATGATAGGTGGAACGGGCCACATAACCTCCCTACCGGTTTGAGAGCGTGGACTTCACGGGTTGAAGGACCAAGATAGTCGGGTTTGTGCCCCAAAAGGTAAAAAAAAAAGTCAAAGTGATTGCAAAGAAGAAATTATTTAAATAATAAAGTGAAGTGACAAAGTCAAAGAGGATTATTTAAAGTGAAGTGACAAAGTCAAAGGAGGATGGTTTAAAATAATAAAGTGAAGTGGATGAAGTAAAAATACATATTTAAATAATAAAGTGAAGTGGACAAAAAATCAAAGAGGATTATTTAAATACTAAAGGAAGGTGACAAAGTCAAAGAGGATTATTTAAAGTGAAGTGAAAAGTCAAGGAGGATTATTTAATAAAGTGAAGACAAAGTCAAAATGATTATTTAAATAATAAAGAAGTGACAAAATCAAAGAGGATTATTTAAATAATAAAACATGGACAAAGTCAAGGAGGATTATTTCAAAATAATAAAGTAAATGGAGAACTTTCTAATTATGGAAAGTGGTTGTAAGTAGGTTAACCCTAAAATGAGGTGCCGGTTAAGTGGTCAAGTGGTTATTGGGTACATGGACAAGTGGCAAATGGGGGAAAAGTTGGACATAGGTGACCAGGGATTAAAGTGTTCCAGAAGACGCTTCTGCCACTTGGAGTAAATAAGAAGCAAGGGTCTTGTGAAAATCATTTCTTGAACATAGCTTGAAGATCTATTCTAGAGAGATTGATGAAGGAAGCAGAGCACTCCATTAATTGGATGAAGTCATGGAGACTGAGTGTGAGCTGGTGCTGTGTTCAAGTCCTAAGAAAGTTCCAGATCCCAGATTCTAATGGCTCAGATCCGCCATTTGTCCTGCCATTGAAACTCTGGTATGGTTACATAGTTGTCTTGATGGATACTCTTGCTTATTGTATGGTGAATGCTTAAGGCATTCTTGGTATGGTTGTTGTGATATGGTTATGTTGGTTGATTGATAGAGTGAGCAACACTCTTATGGTTCAGTACTGATATAATTTCCATAGTATATTGGTTGCTTATACATGATTAAGTATCATTCATATTGTATGGTTGAGGAGCATAAGTAAGTTGTGGGAGAGCATAGATGTGTTGTGATTGGTTATGGTTCAGATTGGACAATGAAAGACATAAGTAGATGTGACTGAAGGCTACAAAGAATCTGAGTTTTTCATAGAGAGAAAACCCTAATTACTCAGAAGGCATATGCATGATGTAGTACAGACTGGTCGCGTACATACATGAGTTGTACTACTGGTAGGGCATGTACATATGTGTGTTGCACTACTGATAGGTCATGTACCGTTTGACAGATTGGTATATGTTGAGGATTGATTCCTCTTCTCAGTTGGTGTTGAGTTGTGTAAGTTGAGTCTTGCATTGTAGATTTGGTGCTCTTGTGGAGTTGTAACTCTATTCAGTTGTTGTTGATAACCCAAGGATTGTAGTCCGTAATAAAAAGAAAATTGTACATACATCTTGTGTTCTTTGTGTTCCTTGTGGTGATGACTTATTGATGATATATTTTGTTGGTATATATTGTTGATGTATGTTCACATTTAACTGGTTATAAATGACAGCAATAAGTTATGAGTAAATGGTGATTGCTAACTAAGGCATTTTGTGAAGGGATGTTGAAAAAGATCCCTACACTGATTCACCCCCCCTTTCAGTGTGGTCGGTGTGTCTAACACGGATGACCTCACTTATAAACATGCATGCCACATCAGTGACATCATAAGTGTCTCTAACTAGAATAAAATGAGCACTCTTGGTCAACTTATCAACTATCACAAGATTGGCATTGTGTTTGTGCGATGTGAGTGGAAATCCCACAACAAAATCCATAGAAATAACTTCCCACTTGGACATAGGAACATCGTGCGGTTGTAGAAGACCTGCTAGGTGGTGGTGGTCAACCTTCACTTGTTGACACTCTAGGAACTTGGCGACAAAATGGAATACATCACACTTCATGCCTACCCAGAAGAAAATCTTCTTCATGTCTGCGTACATTTTATTCACACTCGAATGTGCACAATAAATTGCTCTATGGGATTCCTTGAGTTTGATGCTTCGAATATCCCCACCTTCGGGGATGTACATCCTTCCCTGATATCTTAATAATCCATCTAATTCTAGGTTGTATCCTTCATACTTTGGATCTAATTGCCTCCCACACTGGAGGGTTGATATAACCTTTAAATAGCAACTATCTCCAAGAAGTTTCCCCAACACATGTTCCCTTAGATTAACTTTTAAGGGTACCAAGGAGAAGACATGTGGTCTCATGCTCAAGACATCCACGACCACATTCTCCTTTTCCTTGATGTACGAAATTCCAAAATCATACTCTCATAAACTCACTCCATCGCCTCTTCCTAGCATTGAGATCCCTTTGAGTCAAGAGATGATTTAATCTTTCATGGTTTGTTTTGATCTCAAAGCTTCACCCCACTAGATAATTCTTCCAAAGCTTCAGAGCTAGCATTACAACTGCCAACTCTAAATCATGAGTAGCATAAATCTCCTCGTGTTTCTTCAAATTTCTTGACGCATACGTTATTTTCCCCCCATCCTACATTAGCATGGACCCCAATCCTTGCTTTGAGGCATCCGTGTATACTGTGAAGTCTTTTTCCATATTCGACAGTCGTAGAATTAGTGCACTAGTTAGTAACCTCTTAAGCTTGATGAATGAAATATCACATTTTTTTGTCCATTCATACATGAACCCCTTGTGTCGCAAGGTGGTGATGGGTTTCACTATTTTAGAGAACCCTTCCACAAACCTCTGATAATAACCAGCTAGCCCCATGAAGCTTTTCACCCCATGAGCATTTTTCGGCACTGGCCATTCCATAATGGCCTTTACCTTTTCTGGATCCACAGAGATTCCTTCACCAGAAATGTTATAACGTAAATAGTGAATTTCTTTCTGGAAGAAACAACACTTCGACATCTTTCCGTACAATTTGTTCTCTCTAAGGCACTACATCACCACTCACAATTGTTCCTCATGTTCTCTTTCGTTCTTGGAATAGATGAGGATATCATCCAGAAAGACATGTACAAAGCGGTCTAAGTACTTCTTGAATAAACCATTCATGAGGCTCATGAATATTGTTGGCGCATTGGTCAAACCAAAAGGTACTACAATGAAATCATAATGCCCAAACCAAGTTCGAAAGGCAGTTTTAGGAATATCACCTTCCTTAATCCTTAACTAGTGATACCCTAATCACAAATCATTTTTTGAGAAAATTGTTGCTCCTTTCATTTGATCAAAGAGGTTGTCTATCTGTGGCATTGGGTACCTATTTTTCACTGTATCACGGTTCAAGTCCCTATAATCTATACACAGTCATAAGGAACCATCCTTATTCTTGACAAAAATTGCCGGTGCACCCCAAGGTGAGACACTAGGCCTTATTAGCCCTAAGGCAAGTAGTTCCTGCAACTGCATCTCCAACTCACAAAGTTTCAACACCATCATCCCATACGGTGTCTTGGAAATTGGATCCACACCAGGTTTTAGGTCAATGGTAAAATAAAGCTCCCTCTCAGGAGGTAACCCTGGAAACTCTTTCGGAAAAACATCCTTAAACTCCAACAATAATGGATATTGATCCATGTAGGGTCTTTTCCCTTCACTGACTTCTTTCACTACATATAATCGACAACCTTGCCTCATACAACGTTTAACCTTCATGGTTTAGATAAAGTGTAGAGACACCTTCCTCTGTACACCGCGGATCTCTATTGACCTTCCTTCATCGTCAACACAAAGCACCCTTTTTGAAAAACAATCTACCATAGCTCGATAGGCTTCTAACCAGTTCATTCCAATGATTAGGTCATGTGTCCCTAGAGCAGTGACATACACCTTCAACCTAGTAGAGCACACTGCCAAGTCTACTAGAAAATTATCGATGCTAGGTCCTACCGCTTGTTTTTTCCTGTAAGCCATCTCGACTTGTTTAAATTCATCGTGCTCGTAGGCTGCCAACCCACACTTTTCTAATCCACAAGGTGAAATAAAACTATCTGTAGCACTAGAATCAAATAAAATTTTAACATTGATATGATTTATCATACCTGATGACTCCACCACCATGGATTGATGTTCTTCCTGGAAATTATAAACCACTGCATAAATCTGGTGGCTACTACTCGCTCTTCCCATCATGACCTTTCCTTCTCTGTGCAAAAAACATGTTTGTGACTCTAGACAATCACACTAGTAATGAGGTCCTCCACACCCCCAAAAAGTAACACAATATGTAACCTGCACACTGCCTTATGACGGTATCTGAAACAAGTTCCTTCCCCTGGAACCCCTGCCCCTACTTGTTGCTCCCTTAGAAGTTCATGGACCTTCCTGTGTCGTTGGCGATGAGTGGGATGTTGCACTCGCTACCATTGAAATGCATGTTGTAACTTCTCTAGGAGCGACTCTATTACCATAAAGAGGTGGCCTAGAGCTTCCTCCGTTGGAGAAAGTCCTAGGGGCCTTCCCCACGAATCCAAGATGTTGTGGAATGGTTGACCTCATACCTTCGTTTAAGCTCATATGCTCCTCCGCGTAACGAGCATTTTCAATTGCTTCAGCTATAGACGATTGTTTCCACATCTATACCATGGCCCTTATCTTAGGGTTTAACCCATACACAAAACATTCTGCTTTTCGTTGATTGGTATCCATGTATGAGACATATTTTACTAACTCCATGAACCTGATCTCGTACTCTTCCATGGTTCTGTTTCCCTAAACTAGAGCATGAAATGCTCCTACCTGTTGTTCCTCGTAGTACAAAGGAAAATATTTCATCTAGAACCTTTCCTCAAAAATATCCCATGAGACAATGTCTATGGTAAGGTGCAATTTCCTCTCTAGGTTACCCCACTAGTTCAAGGAACTGTCCCTCAACTGAAAGATCGATATCTTCATGTTTGAAGTGGAAGCATAGTCTCTTAAGGTAAAACATTATGTCATTCCTTCCAACCAGGTCTCTGCACGTTCACTTGCATGATCCCCAACAAACTATGGGAGTTTGATCTTCTGTAGTTCTATGGTGATGTCCCCTGGTGAAGGCCCTCCCTCTAAGTCCCTTGACATTTCATGGTTACCCACTCCAGATGGTGGGGGTTCCACTTTAACATCCATTGACTGGCGTCCCTTTAATGTCTCATTAATAGCCTCTAAGGAGTGCGAAATGAGCGCTAATTCATGCGATAGTGGTGGCAGCGTTGACGTTGGTGGTCCTTGCAATGATGCCCCTCGGCCTCGATTTCCCCAAGCCCTAACCATATTGAATAATTGAATCTGCATCAAACCAAATTCTTATCAGGGAGGAGTTTAAGGCATTCTACATTTTCTCAAACTTATACTTGCAAACATAGGGTTAGGAGTACATTTTTTTTTTTTTTACTTTTCTGTAAACATACATTACTCTCTTTAGGTAAGTGGATAAAGGTCAAGGTTAAAGCATCTAAGCTGGGTGACTTCGTCCAAGTAAGTTACTAACTTATCATTTGGCTAGCTATGTTAGCACTGTGTGTACTCGTCGATTACCCTTAGCTACCTCTTTAACGTGCATCAAATCCTCCCATCATCAAAACCTTTTTAAAACGTTATAATGCTACTTAATTGTATAACATTTATAACACTAGTTAATTATATATAAATAAAACCTTATACTATACAAAATATTATTAACATCACACTTACCATATAATATTTTTTTTTTTACTGAAACGGTTATGGAATGTTTATATTCAACTTGGCCTGAATGCCGAAAAACGGATTACATTGATGGTTTCTTTGTCTTGATGCCTCTCACTACTCAGGATGAGTGTGCAGCTGGAGCTTGAAGATTTCTTCCTTGATAGGGGATCCAAGGACTCGATTTCTGTGATTTTCCCCCACTTGGAGATACAAACAAATTTGTCTAAAAGTAAGC
>SNQJ01S0048827.1:28119-47466 GCA_010110895.2 Picea sitchensis | reverse complement strand
TTAGGTGATTGGCTTAGCTCATTTGAGCATGAATTTATCTTAAAATATTAGAATTTCTAATAAGTGTTTACAAAGGACTATATAGGAAAATAATTAACTACATTTAAAATGGAGAATGTGCAGTTTGGTTTACCTCTATTTAGCATTATTTATATGAGGTCTTCCTCTCTTATATTATTTCCTTTCCATTGGACATTTATATTCATAGTTAATGACTAAAGCACATGTTAGGGAAACATCATCATACCTTCAGCCTTGAAGAGGTGGATGCAATTTTGGGAAAATATTTTGGTTGGGTTAATTCTCCTTATGAGATTCATTTACATGTTGTAGGATGAGCCCCAACAAATATCCATGAATGAGGGGGTAACCATTGAAGAAGGCATGGCAGAAATACCCATTGAAGTGGAAATGGAAATGAAACAAAATTGAAACCCACTGAAGTGGAAATGAAATTAAGATTGGGTGTGCATAGCGTCTCATGAAAATTAAACCAGTCAGAAATTACCAATTTCGGCGACATCTCCACTCCACGATCTGGTCGTTGTCGGGTTTGGCTGAATATCCTTCACTCTCTCCTCTTTTGTCGTCAGTTTTTGGCCTCTCTCCTCTATCGTTGTAGGGTTTTGGCCTTTCTCCTTTGTCGCCACAGGGTTTTGCAGGCCTCTCTCCTCTGTCGTCGTGGGGTTTTTTCCTCCACTCTATCTTATGTCACGATGGTGGGGTTTTGCATTTTTGGGTTTTGATTTGAATGGGGTTTTGCATTTTTGGGTTTTGATTTGAATTGGGTTTGCATTGTTTTGTTTTATTTATGTTTCATTTTTTTTATTTTTTTTTATTTTTTGTTTTGTTTTTAATTTTTTTTAATTTTTGTTTTTTTACAATCCATTCTTAATATAATTATATATATAAGCCACATGTTGAAGCCATTCTTCCCATGAATTCTTATATATAAGTATATCATCAAAGAAAACCAATACAAACTTTCTAAGATAAGGCTGAAAAATGTTGTTCGTGAGGTTTCGAAAAATGAAATGAGCATTAGTCAACTAAAAGGAATCACCAAGAACTCATAGTATCCATCAAAATTGTGAAGAATTTGCAATTTAATATATGATTCACTTATGAATTAATTCCATAGGCCAAGCCATCAAAGTAAAATAATAACATAGAGGTGTTGAATTAGTTGATAAAAAAATAGTATTCTATGAGGTGTTGAATTCATATAGCATCATGCGTCCTTCAATGTTAACCAACCAAGTATATGCTCTATTTCCTCTTTCAACAATCCTATTGAAGATGGGTGCCTTCTACTTTCTCAACTCATATCTCAACTTTTGACAATTAAGTGATTCTTCTTTGTTAGGGTTATCATCTATTGATGGTTGTTATAGGAAAATTCCCATGTGGACAGGTGAATATCCCCTTGGATTCTAGACCCCTAATACCAAGACAGAAAGATACAAATGGACAGTAACATCCTTTTGAGATTTGTTAAACTAGAAAAAAGAGAGAAGGAGAAAAATTTAATCGTACCTATTTCTGGTGTTTGTCCTTGCTACTCCAATTCGAGCTTGATATCCAAACTCTTTCACATGGGTTGATACCTGTAAAACCACAGACTGCAAAGAGAGACAAGGAAACTCCTACTCTACCATGTTAGATTTAAAAAAATCATCTATAATAGACAACCATATGTAAGATACACAAACTAGAAGTGAATAGGCCAAGTATATTGATGAGAACTTGAAAGAAACACTTACAATCATTGATGGTGTTGCAACAGCCTCTCTGAATCCTCCTCATCCAACCTCTTGCTCAAAACATTCACGATCAGAATGACAATACTTTTGTTGATTATTTTCCTCCTTTTTCACCATGAGAATGCCTCCATTTATAGGCTTTGGGAGGCCCAACCACCTTGGTTATATTTATGATTAGTTGAGGATATGATTCCATAATTTGTGGCATCTCCCTTATATGCATCCTAAGGGTTAGATTCAAGGAAAAACAACTTTAATCATCCCTAGTTGTCCTTAGAGAAAAGGGGTATTTATTCCCATGATTTTCTCAACCAATCGGCGCTCCTTTACAATGGGAAAAAGAGCACTACAACGCTCCCTGCTAGATAGGTAGAGAGCGCTAGGACTCCCTGCATATGAGCAAGGGAGTGTTGATATTCCAAACAATTGTCAAGATGACTAATTCTTATAGAAAAACACTTTGTTTTGTCTATCAAATGATGCGGCTTATTCTTCTAACATGTTCTAGAGGATGTATCAAGTGTTTCCATGGTGTCATTCACAATGCGACACACACAGAATGAAAATGTGACATTTACGACACTTATAAAAAAAGTGTGACACTTGCAAGAATGCGACATTATCGAAGTGAGGAATTTTGACGTGTAACAGATTGCCCCCCAAAGTGTAAAGTCAAAAGATGAAAGTTGATGACTGAAACACTTTGTAGATTCTTTGAAGCAAGGGTATGGAGTCAGAGAACTTGGTAGAAGTTGCAAACAACCATCAAAAAAATATTAATATGTGTTCCAATCCCAAGGCAGGCATACTTGTGCTTGGGTAATAAATGACTCAAAGTATGGCCACCAATAAATACACTATGGATCCATGATGATATTGACTAAGGGTATGGCCACCAGTGATACAATGTGGATCCATACTTCTATGACATAAACTGATCGTAGCCATGCAAAATACACAGTGGAGCTACGAGATGATAAGACATAGCCACAGACCAATACAATGTGGATCTATGTGACAACATAAGAATTAGCATGTTCAAATGATTTCCTTCACAGCCTAGAAAAGAAGATGTCATAATAAATGTTCAACACAAGGTCTTCATCCCAATCCCAACGTAGTACGAATCTAACCATGTGAATAGATGTCTTGATGTCAAACATGGTAGAAACCACTTGATTATCGGTCATTGAGGTGAACCATTAACAAGTGCGAGGGAAATCACCAGTGATGTCAATGACTCCCAAGGTACTCTAGTACAATCCAGTGAATGTGAATAAGTGAGATGAGTTCGAACATTCATGGAATCATCCAATCAGAGGTCAATGATGTAAACCCACTTTTGGAAGCGAGGAGCCCTTCTATTGAGGCTTGCAGGTCCCAAGGTACTAATTGGTTTCTAATTCTAATTCTCGGATGATGTGTTGAAGTCGATAGGAGAAGACTCATTGAAGGACGGCCTTGATGTATCCCCCATCATCAACATGAAACTGACACAGGAGAGTGATGAGATGGCGAATGAATTATAGACTGAAACAGGTATGGAAATTGGTAATTTTGCAGATGGTTGACTCTCGAGGCAGATACTTCCCTTGAACACTGAGGCATGAAATGAGACTTGGAAGCATAAACGCAGAGTGGACCAAAACATAATGCAACGAGTGCTGTGTCATTCTTCGGATGACTCAAAGGAGTGGAAAGACTCATAGGATTTCTTTAGTGCAGAGGTTTAGTGGATTATCCAAGTGTTTAGGGTGAAGGTTAAAAACAAATGTTGTGTTCAAGGGAGACTGCAAGAGTTGTTTACAAAAGTTCTCAAGAAACTTGACCCACTTCCTTCAATATTTCCCCCATCCAAATAGATGAGTACCTCTTTTTAATTAAGGAACTCGAGGAGGATAACACATTCTTAATACAACTCACCTTCAGTAAGCTCCTCTTCCATTGTTTAACAAACTGGAAGAAGTAAGAGTTCATTCCCAAATGGGCCCTTCAATGTTTAGTTTAGCAAGTTAAGGGAAGAAAAACTCAGTGGTTTTCCATGTTTAGAGAGTCTGAAAATAACTTAAAGGAGACTCTAGGGTTGTCCTTTTTCATAATGTTAGTCCTTGAGGTCTGAAAAACAGATAATTTTTTACTCGGAAGATGCCCTTTTTGAACCTTTTAACGAGCGTGAAAGGAAGCAACATCACTCACAAATCGTTTCACAGTTAGAGAGTCTGAAAAGAACTTAAAGATGACTAGAGGGGTTTCCTTTTTCATATAACCTTTACGAGTCCGAAAAAGTGATAAACGTATACTCGATTACATTCTCATGTATTTGTGAGCACGAGAAAGAACAAATATTCTGCTCATTATTGTTACAAGGTTACTGAAAGACGATGCTTGAAATCCTGTAAAAACAAAATGTTATGAGAATAATGCATTAGTAAATGCTCGAAAAAATGATTAAAAACCAAAAAATGACTTTATAATAAGGATAAAATATCAAAATGAACCTATAAAATATCAAAATAGGTCAAAATTGCATTTTACCATTTGTTTTTTACCATTCTCCTCTAGATTTTGGATTTTCCACCTCTTTGAAACGTTTTTTGAGCGACGACTATGGGAGTTGTGAGCGATCATTTCTAGATTCATCCAGACCAGGTTAGTTATCTCTTCCTCCTCATCAATTTTCATGGTTTTTTACTGCCTTGTAACCTTTGTTTTGAGTGTTCTAGGCACCTTAGGAATCCCTAGAGTGTCGAACCAGATCAGCGCTCCCTCAAGGCACTGTGGGGAGCGCCAACCGATATTTCAGTGCGTTGGTGCATATGTCTAGGGAGCGCTAGTGCTTTGTAGGTTGTTTTGAGGGAGCGCTAGGCGCAAAACTCAAAATTCTTTTGACTTTTCGGCTAAATAGAGGCATTTTTCTCCATAATAGTTTGACTAATGATATTTAAATGTTGTATTTTCATATTTCATCTATAGCTAGCCATGATAGAGTGGAAGGAGTGTGAGCATGATTTCGATGATATTGTCGCTCTCCAAGACCCTCAAGCGAGGGAGGCCTTGCAAAACAGTGGTTTGATCAAACACTTCAAGCTTCAAAACATGAGAAAAGAAGTACTATTGCTTGAGTATTTGATTGGTCTATGTTATGATGTTGAGAAAGTGTTCCGCATTGGACCGCACATGCTTGAGATCGAACTAGATGATCTATACTTTCTGACGGGGATTTTGAGGAGAGGGGCACCCATTCTCTTGTCCAGACACCGGGAAACTCCTCAACCAACTAAGGCATATGTTGTCAAGCATTGCATACCAGGATCGCGGTTGGTGGGTGGATGGATTATGATAAAGGATGTGAGAGATTTAGCACTTCGATCCATTCTATTTGCCATTACCAAGTTGGCGGGGAGAAATAGTGCTCACTTGGCTTATAAATCATAGATCTATTATGTCTTACATTGTTTAGAACCCAGATTATTCAATTGGAGTCCTCAGAAATGTCAAAGAACAAATATCCAAATGTAGGACCGGTAGACATAAATAGTTTGGATATGGTTCCTTTCTAGTTTCATTTTTCTTAGAGAGGGTCCCTTAGATGCAGTGACATGTAGCATTGATATCACATCCTCTGACTAAGCCTCGTATGGAGAGGTGGACCAGCCTATCCCCTAGGTTGTGGAAATATCCCTTAGCATTCAGATTCAACGATGACTTCTTCGCATGGTGTAGGAGACAGTTGGTGGTTATTGAGGATTTCCCCTACCCTAGGGTAGATTTCAGAGGTATCATTGACCTGGTACTTCCCGAGGGAATCCAATGGGATGCATCGGGTATGAAACATAACCTTGCAACATACATTTTGTGTGTTTTTTATTTTATATGTTTTTGGGTTGTACAATGAGGAATCTAAAATATTTTGTTTTCATCATGCAGACAAAGGGGCATCACGCCCGTAGGAGAAGTCGGCATTGGGGCATCGCAGAGGAAGTAGTTGAGAATGACGTTGCAGTGGGAGGGCTCCGAGAGATATAGATTAACCTATGGGGTTTGACGATGGGTGTCAGACCCCTCAAGAGGCGAGATGTGCCTCTACACTTGCAGCGACATACAGTTGGGGTTCTCAAAATCCTCAACCATTTGCTTCATCGGGTGACATGAGAAGTAGTGTGCTATGTAGAGAACAATGTCATACAAGAGGATGATTAGGGTCCTCAATTGATTTTTGTAGTCTTTATGATGATATTATGTTCATGAAGGCCCTAGTTTTTTGCCTCATTATGTACATTTTGATGATGTATTTGCAAAAGAAAAAATTCTATCACACACACACACACACACACATATATATATATATATATATATATGAGTTTTGCAGTGCCTATAGATGTTTCAATTTTTATCTTATGTGATCTTTCTGTGTACATATGATTTATGTTTTCAAAATGTTTTATCTATGTGCAAGATACCAATCCAACATGTAATTAGCTAACGAATCCGAAGTTGTATTGAGTTCTCTCGGTATGTTTCTATACTGGAGAAATTCAAACGATCTTTCGAGATGGTGAACCCTTAGGTGGAGACGTATTAAAACTGAGTTGAAAACAGTGTACTCATGATTAAGTTGATGGATCACGAGTTGAGATTCTAGGTTGATAATCAATTGATTTATACCTAGGTAGGAGGCTTCGATTAAGAGTCTGATGACGACATGATATTCTGCTTCATTATTGGTCGCAAATCCAAGGCAGATTCCTCCTTCACTCACCAACTCACTAGAATGGTAGATGACCCAAGCTGCAAAAGAAATGTTCTGGGTGTGTGGACTTGTGCCATCTGCAAACCTAAAATATATGGGAAAGGTGTTGGAGAAATTTCTATTTTCAGCACACTAGTTTAGTGGGAGTTAATTGACTAGTTCTATTTTAGACTTTCTAATTTTAGACCATCACTATTATGCATGCATTCCTAAGATAGGATGTCATTGCCTATATGAGTGAATATCACTCACTCATTAAAAAGATCATAATATACATTGATTCTCATTCTTGATATTGTATCTCTCTTCCTTTTCTTGATAAGCTTTGTTTGTGTATGCTTTAGCTAGGTCTCCTGTACAGTTTTCCATGAAACACTGACATGGTATCAGAGCCGAGCTGCTTGGAGAAACCCAGCAAGCCAGAGAAGAGTGAAACAGGATTTAATTATTGAGTAAACTTAGTTTATTCCATCGTTGCAAACTATCCCTATCGAAATGTGCGACAATTGGAATCGATGTAGTCTATCCATTGCTAGGGTGCGACAGTCTCACTCACACATAAGAAAACAAAATCAGGAATTGTCGCAGCCTATACACAGGGAAGGTGCGACATCGTCGCACTGTACTCTTCATCAAGGTGCGATTATTTAGTTTTTCAAAATCATCATAATTTATCCTTCTCTAGGGTGCAACAATTCATCATAGATGCATTGTATCCTTCTTTAGGGTGTGATGATTCAGGCTGCCCTCTAGAAAATTGGTTTTCTACAATAAAATAGCCATATCTCGAAATCGGTGGTCTGGGTCAGGCTGAAATTTTGACCAGAGACATATAACATAGGGATTCTCATGCTCACCAAAAATCTCCAAAACCCACATCATATTTTAGGAGATATAGTTGTTTTATCATATCTATAGTTGTCATGGAACCATCTGTCATATCTCATAATCCACGATCTAGGTTTTCAGGATCTTTTCAGAATTAATAACATGGATGGAGGTGATGAAAATTCTTCAATCAAGTCTGGTGATAACACTCACACTGTACAACTTTTTTTAATGGAATACGAAGGCTGTATTCCAACTCAAAAGAAAAAGACTGTATAATTTGATGATGGCGATATAAAATGAACCTACATCAACGCTTGAGAAGACCAGATGGGTGAACCATAAGAATGAGGACACATGACTACTTATTGAGTTAATATCCATTGATTTATGGTTTCATCTTGCCGCATGCAAGACTCCAGATGAGATCTGGACCACCTTGGAAGGACTCGTTGGAAAGCAGGATGAGATGTGAGGTCATATGTTTGAGGTAGAGTTGAATAGCTTAGACCCTAAAAGTTTTGATAATATACAAGATTTCTTTACTAAATTTAAATATTTGATATTGAGCTTAGGTGAGTGTGGTATTGATAATTCTACACAAGAGAAACAACTTATTCTAACAGTCTTTGCCAAGCTAGGACCATAATACGTTGTATATGTCTCCAATTTCCATTCTGACATATGTCTTTTTGGAACAAATTGGAAAATGCCTATGATGGATCAATTCATTGACTCTCTCACACAAGAAAAAACAAAACTCATACAGATGGGACTCATGAAGGATCTCAAAGAACATGCACTCACCATGCATGATGGAAAAAGATCATCCAAAATGAACGATAAGGAGAAACAGAACGAGAAGGAGGGATATTCCAAACCCTTTAACGATTCTTAAAGTTCCAAAGACTCTTTAGATTCCAGGAAGAAGAACAAGGGAAAACAGTGCACTTACTACAATAAACTGAATCATGAAGAACCCATATGCATGAAGAAGCAAATCAATCTTATGACACAAGTACTTCAAAAGAATAACCTTGGAGACTTCATTCCTGAAGGAGCCAAGAAGAAGAAGGAAGAAAACCATGCGCCTAAGAAAGGTAATTAGGATGTTGTTGTTGCAATTAATTCCTCATATGATTCATGGATTATAGATTATGGTGCATCCAATCATATGGCAGCGAAAGAGGAAGTTTTATCTTCTTCGAGTCCATGCTCAAGACCCCCTATTCTCATGGGGGATGATACTCCAAAAGTAGTAGCAGGAGAAGGGAGAGTGGAACACCACAATGTCAGTTTTGAGAATGTTTTACATGTTCCAAATCTTTCTATGAATCTTCTCTCAGTTTATAAGATCACTCAGAAAGGTCAAAAGGTTGAATTTACATCAAATTTAGTTTCAGTAACTGACATGCATGATAATTCCATCATTGCAATTGGTGAGGTGGATCACAATTCAAGGTTGTATAAATTCACTAAGTTTTCTAATGATTGCTCATATTTTCTACTTACACATAAGGAGAGTACTTTGTGTTAGCACTCTGTAATTTCTCAAGGTTGTGCAGGCAATCATTGAGGTAACATCAAACCAGTTGGAGTCCTAGATCTAGCCCTACAAGACTCAGAGATGGCTCTCTCTTTCTGATCTAGATTTGTTTTTTGGGAATATTAGGCTAGTTATGATAGTACAGGGTTTGGTTTTAGATTGTTGGTTGGAACAGGAAGGAAAGGCCATTGGGAAATGGAGTCAAAGAGGCCAAATTCAATTAAGGGTAGGTTATACAGACAACCCTACAGGGAAAGGTAGGCATTCTTGTTGTATTATTTTAAGATCAAATGAGATGAAAAGATAGAAAGAGATGTGAGGGTCTACTGAGCAAAGAAGAAATCAAGAATTTATTTACTTAACTTCAGATGAAGAACATATATATCATCAAAAGACCAGAAACAGAGTGCACCAAAAAAATTATGTTTGTTAACTTCCCTTTAATGATTAGAAAATGAAAACATAATGATCACAATGGAAACAAATTATGATGATAGAAAGCACTTCACCACCAAGATTGACACATGAATCCTATAAATGTTGCAATTGTATAATTGGATTGATGAACTATGGCTCTATGGGTTGATTACAACAATGATCATTGTTTTATTTCATTAACAGGTTCCAAACTGATCAACCCTTTTACATTTGAATTATAAAAATATATAGGATAGAGTCTCCCCAAGCCTCAGGAGGTCGAAATCAACAACTAGCCAAAAATAGAAACAAATCCCTGAAGATTTTGAATTGTCTGCCATGAAAGATGGGTCAGACTGCTCAAAATAGGGGTCAATTCAGACATTCGTATCTCCCAAAATATGACATATGTGTGAAAAATTAAATAGGTTATTGTAAATGAGTTTGTCCTGAGAAAAAACCTCTTTCGGTTTTCCCAAATTCATCTCCATATTTCTTAAATAGCCACTGCAAAAACATGACAAGATCAGGAAAACTGGAAAACTGAAAAATGATGCTCAGAGATGGCTTTGATTCTCCCAATCCCTAATACCTATGAAAAACCTGAGATATTTTTTTGTTCTTCAGCTAGTTGTGCAGAAAAAATTCTCTTAGTTTTTCAAAATTCCTTCTGGTTTGTCCGTAATCGCTCTCGGAAAATAGGTGGTCAAAACTAGCGAAAACAGTTTTTTTGTTATTTTGGGGAAGGCGGTTTTGGAGGAGGGAGAGTGGTTTTCGGACCCCCCCTGGGGTGGTAAGTCGTATTATGGGGGGTCCGAGTTCACCTAATGGTGACAAGTGTCCTCTTGTATTTTTGTATATCAGACCCCCCTTTTGGTTGAGTGACATAGGGGGAGGTTGATTTATGGGGAAATATGTGTGGGTTTTAAACTTAGGATGGTTTTAGTTTTATTTTAATTTATTTTAATTAGTTTTTGTTTTTTGATTTTTGTTTTTTAATTTTTGTTTTTTGTTTGCATTATGTTTTATTTGTTTTATTTTAATGTTTATTAAGTGTTTTTATTTATTTACTTTTTCTTTTATGGGTTTTGTGTTTTATATTGTTTTTATTTTATTTATTATATTAGTGTTTCGTTTATGTTTTATATATGTTTATTATATGTATTATTTTTTTATTTGGTGTTTATTTTATTATGTTTTATTTAATTTTAAGTTAATATTTAATTCTAATACACTAACCTAATGGCTAACAATTTAATTAATTATTGTTAATTAGTTACAAGCCTAGGTTTTAATTGATTATTATTTAATTAGTAATTAACTTATTATTAACAACCCTAACCTAGTTTTGCTAATCTAACTACACTAATCTAATTAAATTAACTTTATTATGCCAATTAGTATTAAAAAATGCCACTAACATTTATTATTAACCTAATATTTTTTATCCTAAGCTTGTTTATTCATGTAGGGACGAAAACGGTGGAGGGGTGAAAAATGGAGGGCGAGGGCGTGAAGGGTGCGGCAGGGTAATGAAGGATTGGGAGAAATGGATGGAGGTAGAAAGTGAAATCAACCGAGCCCAGTAAGCTAGATGTCTTCATCACGAGAGCAATGTCAAGTAGATAGTTGAAGAAACAAGTCGCCTATGATTATAGGACCCCAACATAGGCTCCACCTGGGGATGACAACTCTTTCAAGAGGTGACAAGAACCATAGAATTTTTGAACATGCATATCAGTGCTTTATCTATTGGGATGATCCCAAAACTTTATTCCGCAACCTACACCTGTTCTAATCTTTCAACTAAAACCAAATCAAACTGAAGACTGAAATTTGAAATTGAAATTTTTTTGAAAGGGATGCTCAAAGAGCTGAGCTTATTTACACACTGCTACCTACCCTATACTGTTGAAAATCATGTTGAATCAAAAAATACAAAAATGCCAATGAAGTCAGTCAAGTAGATGCTGAAACAAGTGGATTGCTTGACTACTTATCATTATAATCAAAAGGACATCTTCACCTTTTGTCCACAGAGTGAAAACTGCAAAGTGTAATGTCCACTGCTAAAGACATGATTGATCATTTAAGTTGAAAACATATTCCATGTATTCTTCTATGGGATCAGAAAAAACATGACCTATTTCTTGACTTTCGACAAATTTATGGTCATAATTGGGCATGACACATATGCTTTTTACCTCAATATACAGTTCTTGAGATGGCTGCAAATTTTCTGCTGAACTTTGAAATGAGACTCTTGTTGAAACAAACCATTAAAGAGATTGCCTAATCATGTCTATATCAAGTGATTATATTCTTCCAAAATGAGGAATGGATTCCTCTTCATCACCCATTGATCCAAGAAAACTTTCAGAAACTGATTGAGATCACTGATGGTTGCAGTTGGCAGATCTTTATACCATTTATTATCTCTACTTTGCAAAGATAAAGCAAAAAGCCTAATACTAAAATCACTTTTTTCCACCTCAAAAAGGTCAAGATAATTTTCAAAACCTTGAATGTGTTTTTCAGCAGTGATGTAGCCATATTCTCCATCAAATCTGTGAAGATATTGGAAGTAAATGGAAAGGAAATCATGGAGTATGGGAGGTAAGACAAGAGGGTTGTATATATATCGGATTTTTACAGGTGTAGGGGTATGTACAGGAATTGTAACACTAGGATTAACCTCTTGAGGGTCATTAGGTTGAACATGCTCTTCATAAATTTTGGCAGTATGATTTGGATCGGGATCATGAGAAGGGAATAAATAATTAAAAATAAAACCTATCATATCTTAGATAAACTTCCAGTTTAAATACCTGATCTTTTCAGATGGTTTGGTCATGTTTCAGGTTCTTCCTCCAGTGGAGTCTTTGAATTGGAACTAATCTGGAGTTGATTTGGAGTTTATTTGGAGTCGTCAGGTGGATGATTTGGCCTTCTTGTGTCTGTTCACTATCCACCATCAGTAATCATATTTGGAACTTGATATGCTTTCTAAGGAAGGATCCCCAGTATGGTTACCGCTATGTTAGCACTCTGTAATTGTCCAAGGTTGTGGAGGAAATCACTGAGGTAACATCAAACCACTTGGAGTCTTGGATCTAGCCCTCCAAGACTCAGAGAGGGCTCTCTCTGTCTGATCTATCTTTGTTTTTTGGGAATCTTAGGCTAGTTATGTTAGTATAGGGTTTGGTTTTAGATTGTTGGTTGGAACAAGAAGGAAAGGCCATTGGGTAATGGAGTCAAAGAGGCCAACTTCAATCAAGGGTCAGTTATACAGACAACCCTACAGGGAAAGTTAGCCATTCTTGTTGGATTCTTTTAAGATCAAATGAGATGAAAAGATAGAAAGATATGTGTGGGTCCTCTTAGCAAAGAAGCAATCAAGAATTTATTTACTTAACTTCATATGAAGAATATATATATCATCAAAAGAACATAAACAAAGTGCACTAGACAAATTATGTTCGTTAACTTCCCTTTAATGATTATAAAATGAAAACATAATGATCACAATGGAAACAAATTACGATGACAGAAAACACTTCACCACCAAGATTGACACATGAATCATGTAACTGCTGCAATTGTATAATTGGATTGACGAACTGTGGCTCTATGGGCTGATTACAACAATGATCATTGTTTTATTTCTTTAACAGGTTCCAAACTGATCAACCCTTTTATATTTGAATTATAAAAATATATAAGATAGACTCTCCCCCAGGCTCAGGAGGTCGAAATCAACAACTGTCCAAAAATAGAAACAAATCCCTGAAGATTTTGAACTGCCTGCCATGAAAGATGGGTTGGACTACTGAAAATAGGGGTCAACTCAGACATTCATATCTCCAAAAATATGATAGATGTGTAAATACTGAAACAGGTTATTGTATATGAGTCCTTCTTGAGAAAAAACCTCTTTCGTTTTTCCCAAATTCATCTCCATCTCTCTGAAACAGCCACTATATACATGTGCAAAACCTAAGAGAGGTTTTCGTTCTTAATCCATTTTTGGAGAAAAACATCTCTCGTTTTTTCAAAATTCCTTCTGGTTTTCCCAGAATCGCTCTCGAAAAACAGGTGATCAAAACTGGCGAAAACGATTTTTTTTGTTATTTTGGGGAAGGCGGTTTTGGAGGAGGGAGAGTGGTTTTCGGACACCCCTGGGGTGGTAAGTGGTATTAGATGTGGGGTCCGAGTTCACTTGATGGTGACAAGTGTCCTATGGTGATTTTTCATATCGGACCCCCTTTTGGTTGAGTGATGTAAAGGGGGGTCCGATATATGGGGAAATATGTGTGGGTTTTAATTTTAGGATAGTTTTAGTTTTATTTTATTTTTTATTTTTATTTTTTTTTATTTTTTTTATTTTTGTTTTTTGTTTGTATTGTGTTTTATTTGTTTTATTTTAATGTTTATTATGTGTTTTCATTTATTTACTTTTTGTTTTATATGTTTTGTGTTTTATATTGTTTTTATTTTATTTATTATAGTATTGTTTCGTTGATGTTTTAAATATGTTTTGTTTTATATATGTTTATTATATGTATTATTTTTTTATTTGTTTGTTATTTTTATTATGTTTTATTTAATTTTAAATTAATGTTTAATTCTAATACACTAACGTAGTGGCTAACAATTTGATTAATTATTGTTAATTAGTTACGAGTCTAGGTTTTAATTAATTAGTAATTAACTTATTATTAACAACCCTAACCTAGTTTTGCTAATCTAACTACACTAATCTAATTAAATTAACTTTATTAAGATAATTAGTATTAAAAAATTCCACTAACATTTATTATTAACCTAATGTTTTTATCCTAAGCTTGTTTATTCATGTGGGGACGAAAACGGTGGAGGGGTGAAAAAATGGAGGGCGAGGGCGTGAAGGGTGCGGAAGGGTGATGAAGGATTGAGCGAAATGGATGGAGGGAGAAAGTGAAATCAATCGAGTCCAGCAAGCCAGATGTCTTCATCACGAGAGAAATGCTGAATATATAGCTGAAGAAACAAGTCACCTATGATTATAGGACCCCAACACTTTGCATGCACCTCCAGTGCGACATGCATATACTCTTGTGCTTCAATCAGTTTCAGAAATCAAAGACAATTCCATACACTCAGATTATGTACATGGAAATAAGCAGGTAGTACATCTTGATAAGAAGGCAGCATTGAAGATTCAGTAGATGCCCAAGAAGGCACAGTTCACACTTCAGGTAGAAGGTATCCTTGCATGGAATCCATTGGATTCGAGGAGAACTCGATCTCAGCATGAGGAGCCTTCTCATGTACTTTCATCTTCTGAACCAGTGATACCCATGCATTGCTATATGGTTCAATCTTATGATCCACAGCTCTACAATGAGGCTATGGAAAATCCATTATGGAAAGAAGCCATGAAAAAGGAGTATGAGTCACTGCTAAAGAATCAGACTTCGCATATGGTTCCACTTCCACCAGAAAGGAATATTTTCAGGTGCATATGGGTCCACAGGATCAAGAGGTACAAGGCTAGACAGGTTTCCAAAGGACTTCATCAAATCCATAAATATTTCTACATCTTCATGAAGACATTCAGTGGGCATAAGTGATGCAATACCCCTACCCTCCTAGGGTATTCTACAACCTCTCGATCAAGGATCTTCTTCAAAACACTTATTTCGAATTGGATTTTCGGGCCTATAGCAGACCCTGAAACAACTTACACAGGCCCCCTTTTGTTACCTCGCAGGTTTGAATTACCCGCACAATCATTTTTGGGCACCTCTGGTAACTTTAACTGGCAGGCACTAGCTCCACTAGCTAGGCTCTTCTTCTCATCTGACTGTAGGCTAAAACCTTGGGCTAGTCCTCTTTGCAACTTTGGCTTCGGCGGCTTTACTTCCTCCACCCTTGTTTCCTTCCAAAATATGTTTCTGCCAAAACACATGGATCTTTTTCGTGTGTCCTCCTAGATCCAACAGTCCAGATTATCGGCCTTCGCGACCTCGTGAAGATTGCGCTTTCTCCATGCAAATTCTTCGAACCTCTATCCCCCGAACTCTCCAATCTGCTACCACATATCCTCCTCGCATTCAACGGCTAGGATCACTTCGTGAGTTCGCGCCTTCAACGACTCTGCTTCTCACAATACTTCAAAACACTTTGAACCATGAAATATCGAAAGGCTCCATGGATAACCTTAGTGTAACTTCCCAGATCTGACGATATGGAATGATATCGCTCCTTCTTAGACGGATCTTGCTCGTCAATTTTGGGAAACCTTAAAGGGCTCCTCCCTATTGAATATTTATCGTCGCTCTCCCTCCAAAGCTAGTTCTTTCTCGAACTTTTTCTCCTTGGAGCATTTTCTTCGACACTTAGTCGTATTTTATCCTATGTATGCCTTACAACAGGTCCTCCTCCACAAGTTAGCTCCTATGTGGATGACTGCGCACACCTTGCGACAGTTCTTCACACCCTTCTACAAATACTCTTAGCTTACTCTTCTTGAGCTTATGAGTCAAAAGACTCTATCACACACTCCTTGTGGACAATATTCACTCTCTTCATACAAGGCTCCAAGTTATCTCTCTTCAACTTATTCCTTCTCGAAACTCTGAACTTCTCATAATGACTCATTTGATACTTAGCCAAGTATCGACTCTGCACACACCTTGTAACAGGATTCCTTCAACTTAACTTTTGACAGGTGATTGTGCACTCCTTGCAACAGTCCTCAGACGACTCAATTTTTCCTTCTGAACAATATGACTCTGGGTGTGTTTCGGCCTACGCACACCATCGAGCTAACTCTCTTGAACTTTATGAGTCAAAATAGACTCTGTCGATGCACACCTTGCGGACTCTTATGCACTCCTTGCATACAAAAGTTTCACGTTGTCTCTTCTGAGCTTCTAAGTCGAAACAAACTCTATCAATGCACACCTTGTGGAAAATATGCACACTTTCACTTGCTCGTAGAAGAGAAACTATTGAAACTTATCTAATGTCTCACAAATTCATACATTCAACCATGTAAATGCATTCATAACATAAGAACAAGAAATAACAGAGAATTGAAAATAAACAAAAATCCTCCATTCATTCATTCAGATAGACACAGTAACACCAAACATTTGGAACAATGCTTCCTCTGTTATATTCATTCAAATGGTATGTAAATGTATTCATACAATGCTTCTTCAGCAACTCTACAACTATCAGCTACAATGATGTTTAGCAGCCTCTACTTCATAAACAACCTCATTTGGGCAATAATACATTTACTTATACAAAACGAGCTCATAGAGATTTCCCTCCAAGCTACCTTAGTGCTATCTTATCGAAATAAAAGCATTCAACTACTAAGGATTTATTACAATAAATGTTCGAGATAGAAAGATAAGTGAAAATGCATCAAATATTTACTACAAGCTACTACATTAAAATAAAATGCATTCCCCAATGATCTCACGCGGTCGTCTAGCTCAAAAGCATTTAAGATGTTCATAAATTACAATCTTTTCAGATGTTTTCATGATATTCCTTCTTAAATTCAAAATTATCACTTCAAAATGCATGCTAGTGCGCTGAGATCTCCTCCAGTCGCGCTTTGATGACGATGTTCCTGCATCATACTCCTCTAGACAAAACTTTCATGGATTCCTGTCCATTAGCTCCTGCACTGACTTTCCATGCTTCTAAATGTCTGCTTCATTTACCCAACTAGCATCTTCTATCGGGTGTCCTTTCCACTTTACCAAATAGTCAAAACATGTCTTCTTACCAGTTCTTTGATCTATGATCTTCTCCATCTATGGATTTTCTACTACATGCATCTCCTTTTCCCACTGAATCTCTTTATGATCTTCTAATCCTCCGGTGTCATCTTCCCTGTAAGGATACAAGTCTAAAATGTTGAATATGGGTGATATACCCACGTCCTTTGGCAGCTCTATCTCATAAGCATTTTCATCAAATTTTCTTAGGATCTTACACAACCCTATCTTCTTCAGCTTCAGCTTATTATATGTTCCTCTTGGGAACCTTTCCTTTCTGAGATGTGCTAGAACTTGATCTCCCACTTCAAATTGAAGTTCTCTTCTATGTTGATCAACTCTGCGTTTATATTCATTGATTCTCCTCTGCAACTTCTCTCTAATCTGATTATGAAGCTTCTACATTTCTGCAGCGAAGTCTTCTGCTCTAGAGCTTCTGAGTTCATTCTACTCCATATCTCTCAAATCTGATAATCCTCTTGGATTCATCCCATATACTATCTAGAATGGGCTCTTTCCTGTACTCTTTCTTACTAAGTCATTGTATGCAAACTCTGTTTGTGACATAATTTTATCCCACTGGCTATGATGTTCAATGACCAAACTTCTCAACAAATCTCTTAAACTCTAATTTACCACCTCAATCTATCCATCTGTTTGAGGGTGATATGTAGAACTAAAAGATAGTTTTGTTCCCATATTCTACCACAATGTTCTCCAGAAATGACCAACCAATTTGGTATCTCTGTCTGAGACAATACTCTTGGGAAACCCATGAAGTCTCACAACTTCCTTGAAAAACAAATTTGCAATATGCATTGCATCACTAGACTTTTTCTGGCATGGCATAAGTGTTCCATATTTGAGAATCTATCAACTACCAAAAATATTGAATCGCTTCCTCTTTGGGTTCTTGGCAAACCCAACATGAAATCCATGCTTGTTTCATCCCAAGGCCTCTCTAGAATAGGCAATGGTTGATACAACCCAGTGTTTTGTTTCTTTCCTTTTGCATACTAGAAAATATTACATCTATTCACAAAGTTCTTCACATCTTCTCTCATACCTGGCCAATAGTATGAATGGCTCAATTGTGCAAATTTTTTTTCATGGCCAAAATGTCCAGCTAGACCCCCACTATGTTTTTATTTCAGCAGATTTTCTCTCATTCAGCACTTTAGTATGCACAATTGGCAACCTTTAAATAACAATCCATATTGAATCAGATACTCTATCCACTGGCTTCTGTCTCTGAACATAGGATTCGCACATGCTTCATTTGCGTCTTTAAAATATGGATCATCACAATACATCTCCTTAAGGTGTTTAAACCCTAAGGTTTTCACTTGAAATTCCTGTAGAATTAGACATCTCCTGCTGATCCGGATTATTTTCGGCACGAAATGAGAACGGAGATATAATAAAGAAATGTACATAGATATTGCAGATATTCAATAATATAACAGAAATGTATCAGAGACTGTAAAAATACAGAGTGAAAGACTCGCTAGAATGGTGGCAGCTTATCTTTGAGAAGAGATGTGACGGATACTCGCATTCACAAGAAGATGATTACAATGAGGCTCTGAAGGCCCTTTTACAATAAACGAGAAAGTCAAAATTCCTAGACATCCAAAAACCTAACCCTGGTAGATGAAGTGCCAAAAGTCATGTGGGCCCCGTTTGGGTAAGTTGGTGCATCAACTTCCCGGGGTCGTAACTTTTGCATACAATCAGGCGTATGATAACTCGTTGGAAAGATCTATCCGAGGCCTACAACATTCAAGACAAAATAGCATCATCAGATGCAATTTTGTGAGAGAAACATACCCAAAAAAACATCGTTTAGGGCCTCAAAATGGCCTCGAAAGTTCAGGACCTGAAAAAACTACTAAAAATCGTAAATTACCAAAATTGCCAGAAACATGTTTTGGGCCAGTTGGAGAAGGTGGGTGGCCACCGATATCCACCTGGATCAATCCTCCCTCCTTAGG
The DNA here is from genome assembly GCA_010110895.2 of Picea sitchensis. Lineage (NCBI taxonomy): Eukaryota > Viridiplantae > Streptophyta > Pinopsida > Pinales > Pinaceae > Picea > Picea sitchensis. The sequence goes on along the minus strand of SNQJ01S0048827.1, from coordinate 28,387 downwards.
AAGCAATGGTCTCCATTGCATTGAGTTCCCGAGGGAGAGGGGAAAGCGATTGCTGAATCTGAATCTTGGTGATCTGCTTGCCTTGCTAGAGAAGTGGCATTGCTTAGCTTGTTGAAGGCTATCACGAACCTTTGGCTGGAAGGTTTGGACCTTTTTAACCAGTCTGGCTATTTTAGATGACTGTGTGCAGAAGGAATCTTTGTGCTTTGCTACAACCTTGTCGACCTGCTTCTGTTGGATAGAAGGTGCTTGGGCTGAAGCTGTGGCG
>SNQJ01S0048826.1:124826-159394 GCA_010110895.2 Picea sitchensis | reverse complement strand
CCATTTTTCAACTCTTTAATGAAAATAAAGAAATTACATTTTTGTGAGACTCTATGTCTTGTCTGATTTACTCAACTTTGATGAAGTCATGGGTGACTTCATTTTCATGAGCCTATGCTCCTGCATCAGATTTAATGAAGACCAAATTTTAAGGAAGAGCCAAGTGATCTAGAGCCGACCTCATGAGAATTTTTTATTTTTTTTTGTGGACAAATTAATGGAAGTATAGATTGTATAAATAACTATGCCCAAATCCAGACCAAGTGTGTGAAGATGTGTGAGAATTGAGTAAAGGATGGGAGAGTTATGAATTTTGAGTTTGCAAAACCGAAGGAAGAATGTGAAATGTGAGGGAGTGTGTGGATCACATGAAGAGAAGTTATGGGGCTCTGGGGCCTAAGGATGTAAAATAAATAAAGGAAGATAATGTAATCGTCTAAGGGTGGATGGGAGGTGAAAGGTCAAAGGAACTTATGAAATCAAGAAGATTGTGAATTGAAGGAATGCAACATGACAACACAGACATAATACCATTTTTATACAAGAGAATGCTTGAGGGAAAGAGAACATTTGACATTATTGACAGATTGAGGAGATTGGTGTCTCCAGTAGGTCGGTGCCTACATATTGTTGGGTTGGTGTTTAGTTAAGGGGATTGGTGTCTCCTGCAGGTTGGTGCTTGCAAATATTGTAGCTATAGGTTGGTGCCTATAGGTAGTGCCAAGTTGGTGCTCAACTAAGGGGATTGGTGTCTCCCTCAGGTTGGTGCCTGTAAACATTGTAACAGTAGGTTGGTGCCTACATGGTTTTATACAATAATTTCTTTGTGGTTTTATACCATTTGGTTTTCCATATTAAATCTCTATGTACTATGGATTGCATGGTTGTGTATTTATCATTAACTGCTATAGTTGGTAAAGTAACACATTGATAAATATTGTAAGAAAACAAATAGTTTTATACTGATTCACCCCCCTTCTCAATATAAATAAGTGTGCCAAAAATTGGTATCAGATCGGGTTCCTTCAGAACAGTCTAACCATTGGAAGGTGAATCTATGCAACACAAATGGATATAAATGAAGGCTTATTAAATAATGAATGTCATTTGTTCAATGGAACAAACTATGTATTCTAGAACATAATAATGGAAACATATCTGCAGGCACTGGGATAGGATGTCTGATAATCAATTGTCATTGGTTACACACCCTAAAAAACTCCACCAATAGATCCAACTGCAAAGGATTCAAGTGAAAATAATTCAATAGCAATGAATTTCATTTTGAGTGGCTTATCTGATTCAAATAAAGACAAAGTGGGATAATGTACATCAGCTAAAGAGATTTGGGAGAAGCTACAAGATATTTACATAAAGGAATATTTCCTAATAGCCATAGAAACAAATTATGTTGATCAAGAATATGAAGACAATGAAAAGTCATATAAGGAAAAATTGAAACAAAAGGAAGCAACCCTCAAAGCATCAAAGAAGACAAGAACAAAAGAATACAAAACAAGTGACAACTCAGATAGTGAATCAAATGTTGAAGAAGCCAACTTTTCTAGGAAGCCCAAGAGAGGATCAGGAAAATAAAAAGGTAAGCCTCTTTTCAAATGTATTTATTGTGGAGAAGTAGGACACCTTGCAACTAAATTTACTTATGAAAAAGAAGACTCTAGACTCTCCTACAGATAAAGGAAGAGTCTATATACCAATGAGGACAATAGCTCTTCTGATGATAGTTATAGTGAAACATAAGAGGATCTAGAGGCATAACTCATTTGTGCCTTAGAATAAATAGAGAGACTCAAAGAAAATAATAGAAAGATGAAAAAGGAATTGAAAAAATATGAAGATGAGAAGGGTAATCATGGAAGGGAAATTACTTGTGATCAAAATGAAATCACGAAGATAAAAAAAGAGAATATGTTATTGCAGGAGTAGTTGTCACAAATCCTTGAAGAAAAATAAAAATTAATTAAGGTGTAGAATGAGGTGTTGATTTATCTCTCTAAAAACCCTTGTTATCCTCTGATACCATGTTGAGATTCCCCTACCCAGTACCCAACAATTATCTCAAAATAAAATCACTTTATCTACTAAACTTACAACAGGGTAATCAACTAAACATGAAATGAAATAATAAACAAGGAAACCAAAATATCACACACAAGACACCAATATTTTCGGGTATAATCCCATGGAAAAACCCCGAAGGGAAAACCAATCCTAAGATTCTTTTATTAAGGTCAAATCAGGGCTCTCGTAATAGGGAAAATGACCCACTAAAAGAATATGCACTACAGAAAAATATGTAAATTCCTATGATGTTGTACGACCATGTACCAACACACTTTTGTAGGTGTACGTGTATTTCCTTCAACAAAACTGTGTACATGCATGACTGTCTCCATTGAGACCCATGTACTTATAGAAAATTCTGTACGACAACTTCCGTATGGAACTACACTTTCCTCTAGCTTTTATCAACTGAAACCCACATGTGGCTTCCTCTGCTCTCTCTTCTCATTGACCTATATGACCTCAAGATTAAATTACTTCTCCATGTATCTAATATATTGAATCATATTACTTCATGATCCAACCCTATTGTATCAACCCTTGGATGAAATCTCTTCACCCAACTAGTGATATCTCCTCACTCTTGTGTAAGAAGAAGTCCTTATTTGATTCTACTCTCCTCACACTAGAAAAATTAATTCTTTGCCAGGTCCAACCTTGATCTCTCATCAAGGTACCTGATCTCGACATCTCACCAAAGATCCCACCATTGGGGAATCTCACCAAAGGTCCCCACCTTGGTCTTTCACCAAGGTTCTCTATCAACGTTGATATCTCATCAAAGGTACCTACCTTGGTCTCTCACCAAGGGACTCTATGTCAAATCCCTCAACACAAGTGTATTCCTCCTTCACCCTATCCTTACTTTTATAATAATGAGTTATAATCTATTTCTTATCTATAAAGTGATTGACGGTTGAGATTACTTCTCACACTCGCTTAAGATTTAGAAACTTGCTAATTAATTTTATCACTTTCCTTAAATAACTCAATTAAATAAAAACACTTTTACTTTAATTATTCCTTTAAATAAAGTAATCTCAAGGATATAAGGATTTCAATGATTTCCACATGCTAGAAACATGTCAATTTGGAAGTACTTGTCCGATGCTACCACTAACATCAACACTCCCTCTTAGCGAGGAATTTACTTCTCCCACCTAGAGTTGGCTCTATCTTCACTACTAGATCCACTACCATTCTTGCTCTCCAATCCACCTGATTGGATGCTCCCTGTGACATAGAAGCTATCCCATGCCATCGCACTCTGACCTATCTTCGAATAATCTTCTTTGATCATGCTCCTATAATCCTCCTTATCTTAAGCATCCTTCATGGACATATTGTACCATGAATCCTTTCTGATAGACTTGGAAGGCTACTCCTTCCCACATGAACCTGAAGGTTGACTCCCTCCGAGCTACTCAACCTTCGAAGCCTCTCACTCCCTGTTCTTTGTCATTGACATTGATCCATGATCCAATATCCCCTTGGATCCTTTTACAATATCTTGTCCTAGGATAATGGTTCACCTGAGGAATACAAATCAAAAAATACCCAATCCCTACAAACCTCAAGATCTATCCTTCAATTTTTGTTGGTTGAATTCTATCGCCCTTTCTTCCCCTTTACTCCTTTCCTAGAACCCTTCCCTACACACTTTTTTTCTCCATCTATGAGTCACCGAATTGAATAGATCTATCATCCTATGATCTCTAGAAGAACATCCTTATTTACCCATCTGATATCCCCTTGAGTCACTATCCTTTGTGGCTCAATCAATCGAGAAAAAAATCGTCTTTGCTCCAAAGTATATGACTTAAGAATATGAGAAAAATTCCATATCTACTCCTATGGTCTCTCATGTGGATCATATATCTAGATGGAAGTCCTTCTCCACCTATCTAAGATCTTCTTGCTGACTGCTTGGCCTCCTGCCATTGATCAACAAGACACCCAAAAAAATTTCATGCTGAAACTACCTCTATACTATTCTTGTACAACCCTTTACACGATTATCACCACTACAACCCACATATGTACATTACTGTCACCTCTATACTATTCTTGTTCTACCTCAGTACTATTATTTCCCAGAAATTAGTCCTTTGATTTCTACTTTGTAGTTTATAGATCTGCTAAGATCTCCTACAAATCTAACAAATCTATTGCAAAAGATAGTGGATTTGTGATTAGTACTTCAAGCACCCACCTCGACATTCTTGATCCCATATATCTACTCATGTAACCCTATATATGAACTCGATCTCTCCTTTGGTCACTCAGATCTCATATATTTGTCGTTGTGCATCCTAAGATAAGCTCCCTCTCAGAGCAACCTATCTTTGATACCATGTTGATTTTCCTAGAATCAACCCTTGGTATTCTTTGATACCATGTTGATTAATCTCTCTAATAACCCTTGGTAACCTCTTATACCATGTTGAGATTCCCCTACCTAGCACCCAAAAATTAGCTCAAAATAAAATTAGTTTTTCTACTAAAAGCACAAATGAGTAATCAACTAAACATGCAACATAAGAATAACTAAGGATACCAAAATATCACACACAAGACACCAATATTTTCGTGTATAAACCCTTAGAAAAACCAATCCTAAGATTCTTTTATTAAGGTCAAATTAGGGCTCCCGTAATAAGGAAAATGGCCCACTAAGAGAATATACACTACATAGAAGCCTGGAAATTCCCGTGCTGTTGTATGACCATGTACCATCATTCTTTTCAAGGTGTACGCACCTTTCCTTCAACAAACCTGCATTCATACATGACTGTCTCCACTAAGACCCGCGTACATATACAAAAAATTCTATATGGCAACTTCCCTATGGTGCTACGCTTTCCTTTGTCTTCTATCAGCTAAAACCCACCTGCAGCTGTGTTGGCAGCCAATTCACATTTTTCCATTGCCTTATAAGTTGCCTACACCTATGTTTTGCAAACATCATTTTTTTTCGTCGCAATTTTTCAAATGAACGACACTTTTATTCTTTGCGCCTTTGCATGCTTATTTTCATTTTGTTTTCACGACTGTAAGCGTGAAAACATTCGTCTTTCAAAGTCGCATTGAAGTCATTATTTGAACTATCATGATCCTTCTTGTCGATATACCTATTGTGCTTACATTTTATTTATCATTATATAGCTGGCAAGGTCCTTTGATCAGTACTTATGCTTCATTTGATTGTGTAATTTGGTTTTATTGAAGTTTGTAATGCATTGATATTTCGATTCGCGTTTTATTTGACCTGCTCGACCATTGGTTTCATTAAGATACATAGGGGTTATGATTAAATCTCTCATATATATCTTTTTAATATCATGCCTATGTTTATGTTTTCATAACTATTGGTATGTTGGTTATATGAAAACATATCGACACATTGGTTAAACTATTGATATCAGTTGATACATTGGTGCATCGTTAAAACATTTGGTTTTGGTTTTGAATTATTGATGGTTTAAAACTTTGGCACAATGTTGATTGCGTGTTGGTTTATACACTCACCATGTGTTTTATTGGTCGGCCAATTGATATGATCGTTGAACTATAGAAAAGTGGATTGAACAACTATGATAATCGACGATTGTACTTTGGCAATTACTATTTTGCATGGCAGAGATAAGCTCCACCACCTTCGCACGATGGCATTTATGCCTATCCCTTGTTCACCATTTACCTTTGTTAGATCGGGTAGCTCTACTCCTGTGTGGTTGTGATCCAAACCCTCGGCTTACCATGTGCTCGGCTCCATGGCACCAGTCATGTGAATCGAGCCAAACGACAACCAATCTTTGTTAATGTTTGACAGTGCTCGCAAAGACCTGGAGGATAACGGATGGCTTACCTTTGTGAAACGATTTGAGGGTTTTAATCTAGATGTAGCTTGACAGTTTTCCATGACCTTCGATGGTTGTAGAGCCAAGGTTGGCGACATATAGTTGGAGATCGATGAGAAGTTTATTAGCTCTGCTACAGGGTTACCTGCTACAGGAAAACGTTGGTTTAAGAATTGTAAGGTCGAGGAAGTGCCATGGACACTGCTGTTCCTCTCGCGCAAAGTCACTTCTTGTGACAGAGGTATGCCCATCTCTGCACTTAAACCACAATGGCACGATACTTTGATGCTAGTCAAGCAGTTCGTGACCTGTGAAGGTCGATACGGACTTGTGTTCCTCTACCACCTGCGTTTGCTGATGATTTTTATAGGGTATCCTTTAAACATGCCTTTCTACTTTCAGTGCAGCTTATATAAGATGTCAAAAAGATTTAAAAGGCAGGAGGCTGAAAATAGCATGTTCCATCATGGGTTGATTAAACTTATCATTGTTTATCATTTGGCTTTGCACGGTGATAGTTAGAGAGCTTTCACAGCTCGGAATGGTTTTGATCACACAAACCCTGTCCAGGTTAACAAACCTTTGGTAAGTGAAACCTATGTTCAACCACCCGTGCCCTTACACATCTTATTAGCTACTCATAATCCATCGGCCTACCCTCCTATTGACTTACCAGATGTTGGAACCAAGAAGGCCGAGAATATTAAGAAGCCTGCTAGCAAAAAGCCCAAGGCAAACCCTACTGCTAATGCCGAAGGAAAAAGGAATGCCCGGCTCATTTCGAGAATGGCTAGAAATAAGCCTAAACCCTCTGCTGAGCGAGACCCTATCATCCTTAGTGAGGATTCGAACTCTGACATGGAACGATTGTTAGCCAGCGAGTACCCTTACTCGCAGGGTTTATGCCCCGAACCACCTTATGATTTCGTGACGAATCTTCCCCCCTGCGTAAGAAACGATCCCAGCTACCCTGGTATTAAGTTGCCTAACGAAACCCTCAGCCACATGACCGAACCCTCGCCTGCTCTTTCAAAACCCAAGCAGTCGCCCTGTGACCAATGCGAGTTATGGTTAGAACGATACTACATTGATGTTCCTATACTCCAATAAAAAATCCAATCACTGGAAGATCAAGTTGCAACATTAACCGGTCAAAGAGACAAGCTCCAAGCAATTGATAAGAAACAGAAGACAATAGGTTCGATCCTTTTCAAAAACGTTGAATCGGATACGGCAGTTATCAACTCCAAATTGGCATGATCAAGCCGTCTCATCGCCATACAGGTATGGATTTTAATATCGTTTTAGTTATGTGAGTGGACAGGTTGATATAATGATTTGAATTCTGTTTTCGAATAGCTCTGTTTATGTATCGAAATGGCTCTGTAATAATGTGTGCATCCTATATATAGTTTTACTTTGAATAAAAAGAAATTTCTATTTGATATATGATTCAATCATTCCTAGTATATCCATCGATAGATTTTATCGGATTTAATTGATTTTCGTTTGTATTTGATTGATTGGTTTGCCTGATTGAGTTAACGAAATTATTGGTTTTATTTCAAATCAATTCATATTGTATCCATTCCTAACAGGAAGCTTTTCACGCTCAATTTGGAATGTGATTCGTTTGGATTTGATTTCGTTATGATCCATATGCTATGATTGGCAAACGGTTTCAATGAGTTTGTTGGTTACGATATGCTCTGTCATATAATTTTCAAAGTTGAAATACTGCTCTGTTCGATTTTAAAATGAATTGGTCAAACCTGGTTATAATTCATTGTCAAAATGAACGATTTTGATCGAAGTTGATCGATCTTGTTTGCCCAATTTGCAATAACAAATTACGAATTCTATTGCCAATCATTCAAACCTATTATGATTTTATTTGAATTGATTTTTGCGCCAGTTTGAATTGATCTATTCGTGGCATGAATTGTTTGCCTTGTCAACACAGTCATAATGATTGGAAGATGATTTTTTTTTTTTTTGGAATCGATCGTGTCTCTTGTCTAGGAGGCAGCGTAAACATTTCCTACGATTTGTTTGATTATATTGGTTTCAATTGAATATCAAAATGATTCCACAACTGTTGGATTCGATTTGTTGTGAAACGATTACAGTGCTGTTCCATATGATTTTGTCACCCGACTTTGTAGCAACAAACAAAACGGAGTATGCCTATCTCTGTAGTCACTTAATTGATTGGGATCATGTTTGATTTCGAATGGTATAACAAACTCAAATTAAATAATTCGTTTTCAAATGGTTATTGGATGTCAATTAAATGGAATTCTTTAAAAGACCTTCAATTAATTTCAATGCTTATTCTGTGTCTTATTTAGACTAGCTATAGAATCAGAGGATTCTGTAGCTAGGTCTACAGATTTAGATTTTCATTATTTTCTTTAACAAATATCATTCTAACATGTTCATTTCTGGTCCTTTTTAGGTGAATTCGAATTGCATGGGATTTGATGAACAGTCTAGAGGATATTTGTGTTTCTAGTTTTATTGTAGTTTACTAGTTTAGTTAAAATTGGGATATCTTCCCAGATTATGTAAACAGTTTTGATAACTTCCACAGGGAGGTTTTACCCTGTGGAAAACTTATAAATACTTATTATTTTTGTAATAATGATTATCCTCATTCGTGGGAGAACAAGAATATGGATTTCTAATACAACAGAGACAAAAGTTGATGTTCTGCTACAACTTTCGCTTTTCATAATATCAATCTTTTGTTTCATGTTTATGTTTATCAATTTGCATTTGATTAGTGACTACTTTAGCTATCTTAGTCTTTTGCAAAATGATATGAGTTAATTAATGTGATCCATGTCTTATTTCTTTCAACATTTAAAAACACAACAATTAATTGTTCAGTTAATGAATGGCAGATTTCTCTTCTTCATCAATTGAACTCTTATGTATAGATCTTTGCATACAAGTTTACCTAATTGTTAAGATTTATAAATTATATGATTGTTGTGATTTTTATGTCTTGTTTTTCCTGTAAACAAACTTAAAGAGCATTGCAGCTATCATTTACGAGAAGCTTCTGGATCATTCGGTGCGGGTTTCCTCCCTTCGATCAGCTTAGAAGATCATCATTCACAGGACAAACCTGGAGCGTTTCCAGGTCAGTTTGTTATTTATTTGCTTAGCATATTTATTAGTTTAGTTAGATTTATAGTTAGGATTAGTATAACAGTTGTTTAATTTAGTTAGTTTTGTTTTATTTCTTGTTCATAAAATTATAAAATCAACAAAAATATATCTTTCTGTTTTAGGGCAGGATATAAACGAGTTTTTTCAGGTTTTATTTAAATCTGTGAATTGTAGATATTGTACATTTTGTGAATAAGTTATATTTCAATTAGTAGTTAGTAGTTTGTATTAGTTTAGTTTGCTTTAATAATTAGTTTTAGTTTAGTTTGTTTAATAGTTAGTTTTAGTTAGATTACTTTATTAGTTTGTTTTATTTGTTTTTTTTTAGTTAGATTAGTTAGTTTAGAATAGTTTTCTTTTTGTTTTATTTAGGACCTTAGATCGGCTAACGGAGCCGCTAAACCCGTCAGGGTGGTTCATCCCAAACGGCTTGGGTTATTAGACAACCCCGGACCGGTTCCACTCTCTCAGTTGACGGACGGTCAATTTCGCCCGTCAACAAGCTACCTCTGCTCTCTCTTCTTCTTGACATGTATGAACTCTAGATGAAAGTATTTCTCCACCTATCCAAGATATTGAAACATGATCCTTCGTGATCCAACCCCCTCTGTATCAACCCTTGGATGAAATATCTTCACCTAACTAGTGAGATCTCCTCACTCTTGTGTAAAGGAAAATTCCTTCTTTTATTCTACACTCCTCACAATAGCAAAAGTCCTTTGCTAGGTCCAAACTTGATATCTCATCAAGGTACCTGATATCATAATCTCACCAAATATCCCACCCTTGGGGAATCTCACCAAAGGTCCCAACCTTGGTCTCTCACCAAGGTTCTGTCTCGACCTTGATATCTCATCAATGGTACCTACCTTGGTCTCTCACCAAAGGACTCTCTGTCAACCCCCTCAACACAAGTTTCTTCCTCCTTCATCCTAGCCTTGCTTTAATAATCATGAGTTATAATATATTTATAATCTCCAAAGTGATTGTAGGTTGAGATTACTTCTCACACTCACATAAGATTTAGAAACATGCTAATTGATTTTATCAGTTTCCTTAAATAACTCAATTAACTAAAAAACACTTTTACTTTAATTATTCCTTTAACTAAAGTAATCTCAAGGATATAAGGATTTTGATGACTTACACATGCTAGACACATGCCAATGCGTAAGTACCTATCCAATGCTACCACTGACATCAAAATGAAGAAGAATTAATAACAAATGAATTGATAGAAAGACAACTAAAAGAAAAGGAACAACGTTGTGAGAAACTTGAAGCAAAAATTACCTCTCTAAGAAAAGAGCTAGAAGAGATAGTCACCCAATTGAATACAAAATTAAAATTTGAAAACAGTACTGAAGTTCTGGATAGTATTCTCAGTTGTCAAAGGTCACTATCTATCAAGACAGGTCTTGGTTATGACTACAATTAGAAAACCCTTGAAGAATATACAAGCTCTTAGTCACCAAAAATTAAAATTGAGGAGAATCCGGAAATCTATGCAAATGTTCTTAAAGATTCCAACAACAAAGAAATAAAATACATCCAACAAGACACTGATCCTTCACTCTAGGAATATAAGGACGAGTTTAGAAGAGCTGCTCCATCAAGAAGACCCTTCACAACCAGGTACCAAAATCGTTTTCTCGTCTATTGTTTTTCTTGCAAAAAATTTGGTAATAAGGAAATAGATTGCAGGAATTATGGAGGAAATAATTATATGAGAAATAGAAGTAGAAGTTATCACAATAATTACAAGGATATGAAGACTAGAGGTTGTTGGGGGACTATTGATATAAACTAAAATCAATTTTCTCCCCTACATTACAATGTTGAATGTTAGAAATGCAATAATTATGGACACATAGAACGAGATTGTAGAAGCAACGTGAAATAATTTTCTAGACAAGGATACAAAAATGTATGGAAGAGAAAAAATGAAAAATAAGATAAGGAAAAATATGAACTAGCTTGGTATGCAAAAAACGAAGAACAAAATGTCATCACCAAACAAAAGAAATATACTACAAAATTTTAGAAGAGGAAACAACAACACGAAGAAAATACATCGATGCTAGTGCAGACTTCACTCCTAGAACAAAATGAATGCTCAAGTCACATGATCAGTGGACCAAGGCATGCAAAAGGTATGACTAGGAAAATGATTTCATGCAGAGATGGGGTTGTTTCTCTTAATGTCAATTAGACCAAGGTAGAAAATCAACATCCTGAAAATATGTTTGATGATAACTTGATGAAGAAGGTAGAAGAAGATAATAATTCAAAGGATAAGGATATAATTTTAAAAATAATGGGACATGTAAGAGAAGACTATGAAACTAGAAATGAAATTTTTGTAAAGGAAAATGAACTAGTCTTAAATGATGTGAGAATAATTTTGATAAGAGAAAGACGACAATGATTGCAACCAGTTTAAGTAATCACAAGAGAATATCCATGCTCCCAAATAAAGTAAAGAAGATGAAACCCTTGATGAATCTGCTATGAGTTTTGGGAGAGATAAGAGTCTGAAGGAATGCTAGAGTTTCTTGCAAAAATAGATTAGTGTTGTCCCTCGAGATATTCCATGCTATCAATGGAATGATGTCGAGGAATCCTGAGAGCTAAGACTCCAAACGAGCCTTAAATACATGCTTATAATAACATAAATTGTGCAAAAATGTGGGGTACGTTTCTCTCTCTCTCTCTCTCTTACATAACTCTTGGCCCTCAAATAATACCATCCCATATATCAAAACATTCAACCTCAAGAGGCATTTTTCCATGAGGGTTTAAGATAATTTGATTTAAGAGTGGTGAGTGATGGATTTAGAAGAAATACATGATAAACATGTGAGTACAATTTAAGGTGAAACTCTTACTTTATAGAAAGAACAATGTGTTGAGCAATTAAGAATTCAATAGTTCTAACAGATGTACCGGATCAAATCATGCATCAAACAATAAACATTTCCATACAATTAAATCCATGGAGGTACCCTCTGAATATCATTAAATACATGAAAAAATGACAAGAAGTGGTCATACATTCAGAGGAAATCACTTCAGTACCATAAGCTATACAACACACAGTTACAATGAACATGTCATAAAACTTGATGCTCGAGATTTTATTAATGGTGATCAGACACAAGAAGCCAAAAATGAGATGGTCGATTTACAAGAACACATGCACAAAAGAAGCACATAATGAAGCATAATACAAGAGATGAATCTCTTAAATCCTGCAGCCTTAAAAATCTGTGTGTGTCTAAGGGGATCTTGATCAAACAACTCTAGTTATAAGATATTCCTAAATTCCCTAAAGTGTCGACCCAAAAAATGAGCTCCTTATGATGATTTATAGATGCTTCTTCTTGAAAGGAAACCACTCTTCTGGTGCAATACTGCTTCTTGAAAATTAAAAATTCTTATCAGAATCTTGATACCATCTCTGGTATTCTAACCGCTTTTAGATTTCTGACCAAATTTTACCTAATTGCACTGGGTAAAAATAGACTTTTACCCCCAAAGATGACACATGTTTCTGGTGGGTGGGGTGCATTTTCCTTGTCTAATTGAGCCTTGATTTGGACCTTCTTAGTTGGCTCAATGGGACCCTTGTCTGTAGCACTGAGCCCATTCAACCATGGAATGATTTGGGTCACTGATTGGTTGAAAGGCCTTTCGACATCTTCTTCTCAGACCCCACCATTCGTTAGTGCATAGTATCAATGACCTGAGCCTTTAATTGCCTGCCTCAAACTATTGCTTCAGGTTGACCAATTGAGGCAACTACACGTTAGGGTAGATTTCCAAATGCCCCTGTGCTAAGGTTGATCTAATGGTACCAGAGAGGGACATTCTTTTCCTCGCACAATGATGAACACCCTCTCTCGACATCTATATCCAGGATAGATGGTTATGATCTCTCGGAGGGAGGGATAGTGCAGATGGATCATCGTTTGCAACATTCAACATCATCATAACCTATTATTAGAATCTTAACTATTTTCATATTAATTTTCTCTGTTCTCTTTTGTTTCCTTTTGTGGAAGATTGACATGTGTCTTCAGAGACCACTAGCAGGAGGGAATGAATTTCCATAATCGACATGATCTATTGAGATCCAGGGAATGCATGGTTGGGAACATATGAATAATGATTACTACCCTCTGTGAGATGTAGGAGAGGATGTGATGATTGTTGACAATGTGGAGACATGAGGCCAATTGTCTTGTTATGCATTGTACAATATCTAACTGGCTTGTCAGGATTTCAGTGTATCCACCACCTGCGTGAGATATTCTCCTTCATGCCTTTGTTCGAAACCCATGTCCCTTTTCCAATGGTTTGACACTATTTTGAAAACAAGGAAAAACACATGAAATTTGGATGACCTCATGCTGACATCACCATGGACCCATGGAAACATGGTGGCTTCATATTGGTCTATGTAAGAAATGAAGTGTCTTCTGGGACTCAACCTATTTGTATTTTCATGAGGCATGGCGTCTAGAGTCTTAGTGGGTTCCTCCTTGTACCAATGGCGATATTTGATAGGTCGAAAAATATGCAGCATTGATGTGTCAGGATGCCATCAACGCTTTTGGTGTCTAGATGGACTGCTGGATTGGCTCTAAGTGGAATTGAGTGTTCAGATGTAAATGTGTTGATTTGGTAGATAAAACAACCTAGCAGAACCAAAATACCACTATCACAACACTAGGAAGTGGTTTTGTTATCTGTATTTCCACCATGTGACACCATCCATTCTTCAACACGTGGCTTTCGAAACCACCCTCACACCCCAATTGCGTGCTACCTCCCTACATATTTCCCATGTGACATGCACCTTTAATCATCAATTAGGCTCACTTGTGACCATTATATGATTGGGCCCACACTTTCTCCAACACTTCCTCCTTAAGCCTTCGTCTCATGAATAAAATTTGTTTTTTGAAGGGGCTTAAGCCTGTTTAAAGCGCGCTTAGCTCCTTTATGCTCTTGATAAGCGCCCAAGTGTCTAAATTTGAGCCTTGGGCCCTTAGGGCTTGATTTTATGATGATTCTTTTGGGGAAAATTGAGTGTATGCCAACTTCTCTCGATCTGTGAGCTCTATATACCTATCTTTAGCCTATGATTCTTCAATTTTGGCCTTGTTATCACCAAAACATTTATCATATAAATACAAACAATGGATGAAGAAAAAAACAACACAGATACAAAATACTTCCAACATTTACAGAATCAAATCTAGCAAGATGACTAAAACTATGCAGAAAACCCATAAAGTTGTGTGCACTTCCAAGAAAGTCAGTGTGCGCACATCCATATGGGCCAAAACAAATCCAAACATGCAAAGTGTGTGGCTCGCGCGACTGCCCATGAAGAAACCCGTATGGATGTGGAAGCAATGCATTTATGAATTTGGTTGGGCCTCAACCACTTCTAGGGTGATGTAATTCAAGACAAGACCCCAAGATCAACCCAGAATCTTGCCTTGGGATGACTGGAAAGATGGGATGTACCTCAACGGGTCCTCCCATTCACACTTGGAGAAAGTTATCAAATACATTATTATGATTCTATAAATAGAGGGACATTATATGGACAATAGAAGAAGTTCATAGAATTGTTATGCTGTCCAAATACTCTTGGAGAAGCCATTTTTTCTCTTAAGAATAGCTTCAAAAAGTATAGCATAGGGAAATATTTTCACCTCTTGAGAAGCTTTTCAATAGAGTTCTTCACCATTGTAATTAAAAATAGGAGAGCAATAAATCTACTTTGAGGGATTCAAGAGACCTCCCTAGGAGGAATATGGGATTCATAAATCCCATATTTATCCTCTTGGTGTTCTCAATTTCAAATACCATTCTCTATTGGGTAACCATTCTTTGTGTTCAATTTCATGCATCTTTTGTTAATGTTAGCTTAATTTAGCTTACATTGTTTGTGTTAGAAAAATAGGATCGCAGAGCAATAAAATAAAACAAATGTGGAAATAAAACACATAAGATAAAAAATACAATAGAGACACATATATATGTGGTTCACCTAGTGTCTCCTCTCTTAGAATACAATATTCACGATAATACACAACCGCAATAAAATTCCTGCATAATAGAGGGTTTCCTTCTAGGGAAAAAAACCCTAAAAATAACTTCTACCATCATATCTGTGACCTTATAATGAACGATCCAGATTGACTATGAAATTAAAATATTTTACAAGGCAATGTTCCCCCCCCGAGGAATATGGGATTCATAAATCCCATATTTATCCTCTTGGTGTTCTCAATTTCAAATACCATTCTCTATTTGGTAACCATTCTTTGTGTTCAATTCCATGCATCCTTTGTCAATTATTTTTTAGCTAAGCATTATTTGTGTTAGAAAATAGGATCTAGCAATAAAATAAAAACAAATGTGGAAATAAAACACAATAAGATAAAAATACAATAGAGACACATATATATATGTGGTTCACCTAGTCTCCTCTAGAATACAATATTCACGATAATACACACAACCTAATAAAATTCTCAGATAATAGGGTTTTCTTCTAGGGAAAAACCCTAAAATAACTTCTATCATATCTCAGGACTCATAATGAACGATTCACATTGACTATGAAATTAAAATATTTTACAAGGTACTGTTCCCCCCTGACCCCCGATGACATTTCTGTGAGGGGAAAATCCCCCCCCACACCCGTTAGGGAATGGGGTCCAAGCATGGCTGAAACAAACATTTGAATCAAGAAGATAATCAGGCTCCACAACCAACAATTTTTCAGTCCTATCTTGCTTTATTTCTTATTTTCTAGTTTGTGGGTTCACTAACCTACTAACCATTGTTCTGTATTGCTTTGTTGGCTTACCAAGGCAATAAAAGGGGTCTCTTTTTTCTCACCCTTTTGATCAAAATATCCAAACATATTGTCAACCATACTAGAGATAGGAATCCATATTCCTCCTCAAGTAGGCTATTGGAGTTTTTATTCTCACTTTCAGGTGTTTTCAGGGTCAAAACCGACCTACCCTACCCTTCAGATACTGCAATTCAGCCATGTGTTGGATGAATTCATTTCAAATTTTTGGCCTACCATTTCTCTATGTGTGCACAAGTTTGAGCAGAACAAATGCATTGACCGCGCAACTTTTTTACCGAAAAACTCACGCAGACTGCATGATTTTCAGGCTAAAACCCCCGCGAATCCGCACTTTGTAAAATACACATAAAGAAGACTTGGGTTTAATTATTTCATAGATACTTAGACACACACATACATCTAGGGGGACTAAAAAGAACCATAACATATTTTATTTCCTTGGTTTCCACGTGGATGGCTTAAGTTTAACATTTTAATTTCAAACATTGAAAGCTTTCCTCTTACAAAACATCACATTAAAATCAAGACTAGAATACTATTTGGACAATCTTGGAGTATGCTCTTTCGTCACACCCTTATTTGATGTTGGAAATCAGAAGAAGATATTTATCAAAGAAACCTTCATCTCCCTTTAAAATCAATCATTTTAGGAGAGGCCAATACCTCTTAGTTTTCTCATTTTTTGCAACTAAATTAAATAATTTTAGGAGAGGCCAATACCTTTTAGTTTTCTTATTGAAACAAAATCTAAATGGTTTGTAAGGGCCCACACATGCCCTTATATGCATAATCTTAGGATAGTTTCAAATTTCTAGAGAGAAAAACCTAGGAAGTTTAAGGATTTTGTAAGGGCCTATACATGCCCACATGCCTACAATCTAGGATGGTTTCAAATCTTTCTTAGATTAAATAAAATTCTAGGGAGATTAAAATTT
Source organism: Picea sitchensis (assembly GCA_010110895.2). Classification (NCBI taxonomy): domain Eukaryota; kingdom Viridiplantae; phylum Streptophyta; class Pinopsida; order Pinales; family Pinaceae; genus Picea; species Picea sitchensis. Next base: position 142,433 of record SNQJ01S0048826.1, on the reverse strand, counting down.
CAAGAGTAAGGATTCACATGTCCACCATGCTAGTTACTTAGGGATTTTTCAAATTTTGAAAGGACTGTTCGTGCAACATAGTAAGTTAGAAATAAGCAAGATTTATAAGGGACCAACCAATGTCCACATGTTAAAACGTGGCTCAATAACTTATTAAAATTCATCACATACTTGAATGTTTTTTTAAATAATTGAAACCGTAGTATGCTCTTCTCCGCGCACCCATAAGCAATCTGGGAGAATCAAAAGGGATTCATTTGTTTGAAAAAATATTTTTCTCACACCACTCTTAATCAACGAGGTTGGCCCATGACTCCAACCGCACAACACACTTTGAAATCCTAAAAGAAACCATTAAAAACAAATCTTTAACCTCCATAGGAGGAACACAAATAGAAAATTGTAGTCTAAGTTACGATTTTGGGGATAGGTATCCAAATAATTCCTCATCATCATTTTTTCATCAAAACTTAGAAAGTTGTGAAATAGGGTACTAAAATCCTCCCAATCAAGCAATCCTACAACATAAGGTAGGGAGACACCTGTGAAGGATCAAAGGCCGAGGTCCAGTTGTTCTATGCGTGCCTCCTTGGGTCACCCAACCCTTGGAACACATCCAACCTGTGACCGATTTTTGAAGTCAAAAATCTAAATTCCATGATTGATGGAGGTAACTTAATGGGCAACTCTACGTTGTATCTACCCAAGTGGCGGTTGTGGGCTGAGATTGCACCTTAATCATATTTTTAATGATTGTTGGGAAATATCGCCAGTCCTTTCAAGATATGCCCCTTTCACCCCTCATTATAACTGATTATTCAAACCTTCACTAGCTACTCTTCTAGTGGATTCATGCCCCACAATTGAGTTCTTTTGGAAGGCCCAATGCTTTTTGAGAGGAAGAACAATAGGTCTATTAGTACACGAGCATTTTGTTTTATTATTCCACGTGGATAAATAACCATTGACCATCTTACATTGTTACTTTTTTATGTATGATTACCACTGTTTGACTACATACAGTTGTCAAAAACATTGTTGAGATAGTCCACATTTACTGAAGCACTTGTTCATTTATTCTTCTCACTACCACTTGCACACATATACATATAGTCTAGAATCACAGGGGAACGACAACATCCCCGTTGTTCTATACATTTGAGAAATCTCCTTCCAATATTTGGAGGTGTTCCTAGTTTGGCTGACACATCATCATAACTATTACACACCAGTATGTGCCATGGTCCTCAGATCAACCTTGCTGGGCACCAATACCCAGAACAATCCACCCATCTAGTATCCCTTCCTCTTCAGTAATTGGATCTCAAACCATAAACCACCATGGAAGGACCACAAAACCTACCATATATAACCCCACCTAGGACACACTTGGGCCCGCTCTCCTAGTTATATTGGTCATCCACCACTCACAAGGAGTAAGAAGAGAAACGACCACTTTTAGCACCAATGGCATGGGGGCAATTCTTGTACAGATGGGGGCACTCATAGTTCCCACCAAAAATACAATCAAACCAAGCATATATGTACCACCCATACATGGACTAATCACCCTTTCCCATTTTGTGAGCTCTATGGTTACCCAGCCCATCAGTTCCCTGAACTCATTCCAGATCTAGTCCAAGTAATTCGTTTGGCACACATGCAACATAATAAAATTAGAAGTTATCCTTACACTACTTCAACTTTACCCATCCCCCAGCATGTACCCATTACTCCATCAGGTTAGGTTCCATGCACCTCGACATCATTTGTTACCCCTCTCATGGATAACCCCCCCTCACACCCAATCTACCTCACGACTGAGGCTCAACCATGTATACTTGGGGGCACCCCTTCCGCCTCTACTACCAAAATGTATACTAGAGCCTATCCTTGTCAGGAAAATGGAAGTGTATACCCACACCCATCACATGACATCACCCTTGATTGGGATCAACTTATCCAAGCACAACTGCCATCTTCTACCCCATTTCAAATATGGGTCATCATTAAAAACTGTATAGTTTGTCGGTGTATAATAAATGATGATGGGGCATCCTCATGTATTATGTCCTCACCATCTTGGACACAACTAGGATCCCCTACTCTTATCTCATCGATGATTGAATTAATATCCTTTGATGGTAGACTCTGTTCCCCCTTAGGAATCTTACCTAATCTCCCCATTGAGTTAGGTGGTAAGACAATTTTGATCAATGTTTCTGTCATGGATGGTACGATGGATTAAAATATTATCCTGGGCCGTGATTTCATATATTCCATGAGTGCTGTGGTGTCTTCACTCTTTCAAGTCCTGATATTCCCACATGAGGGATGAATCATCATAATCGATCAACTCTCCTACACTCACCCCCCCCCACAAGATTCTCAAAATAATATCTCACATCATGTTTCTCACATTGAGTCTATGCACTATGTGTCCATTGCCACTAGTCATGCAACATACACTCCCCTTAAAAATAGTCCCATGAATCTATAACCACCTTCTCACCACTTGGGATTGGAGGCTAGGCATATTCATTTACCCTTGGGGAAATCCATGCATGTTTCTTCCCCCAATCCAAAAATAAACCATGAAATATCTGTTACGAGGAAAATCTCTCTATGGCTAGCGTGAACCACAACATACAAGAATGACTGTAGAAATCAACTCTATCCCAACAATATGCTATAAAAACCAATGTACAAGGGAGATAACAAAGAGGCCTACCTCGTCCAGATGTTCAATGATGTCCACCGTTGAGCACTTTGACCCAAAGATATATATACCCACAACAAGTTCTCAATAAACAAGAAAAAACAAGCATATGGTGGCAATATAAAAGGTTAGCACATTAGATAGCATAATCCATCAATATACATAACAAATATTCCCATGGATAATAATTCATATATTTTCAAGACATCAATTGGATGGAAAGAGAGTATTTCTATTAATAAATGATCAGCAGAAGTGAAAATATTATAGACTTTCGTGTCGGCAAGGTTCGAAACCGAGAAACTAATTTCCTTCCAGCTGGGCCTCCACCACTTCAATCCTCCACTAAAGGAAAGCTCATATAAGGGAGACAATGGGGTTCTCCATCAATAGGGGAAGAGCTTGGGGGATGAACACTGTGTTCAGACTTAAAGGACAAAGGGATGCAGACTCAATATGAAGTAAATAATTTCTCCAGAGTAACTTTGCTCTCAAAGTTGAATTCCTTCTCCTTTTCCATAGCTAAGAATTGGCCTCTTTATAGCCTTCAAAATGAAAATGAAGGGTCGAGTCAAAACATTTCTAGTATATGGAAGGCCAAGGATCAGAGATTTCCTGTCATGACATGGAAACCCAACATTTAATTTTGATTTTTTGGCACAAATCCCGATGTACGCGGGCTATAATGGATTTGCTTGCGTATACGCTTGTTGTATAAGGTGAAAGATGCGTACAAGTGAAAAAATTTGTATTTTTGTCTCTGGATTATATCAACAGGGAAAGTAAGTCTACATAGGGAAATGGAATAAGGCCCTCTCTGCAAGATTGCATAGGGTGAGGCAAATCTTTCTCTAACAGATGCCCCTTAATGTGTGAGGTCAGAGGAGTATCTACGATGGACAAAATACATTATAAATAACCCAGAAGTGGAGTGGTACAAAACCAGCTAGACGAACTCAGTTGCTCATTACATTCTGCACTGACTTTGCATACATGGATACCAAAAATACACTGTAGATCCATGTGAAAATATACCAAACAAGTGTTCGTAGCCATGAATAGGAAAATACAAATGCGGTTAGATGCCAATAGCTGTCACAGTCATGAACAAGGCCCAGTAGAACTAGTCTCAAAATCAATTTGAAGATATTTGTATACCATGAAGTACAATATGATCTCCTGTGATCATTGAAGTCATATAGGTACTGGTCCAATGAAAAGGAAGAAACAACTCTGGAAATATGCGGCCACATAGTGATGTCTTCAAGTCTTCTACACAATCCGCCAAAGGTGCAAGTCTACATCATGTGAATAAAGGTGTTGAGGTCGAAAACAATGAGACATAGTTTGATTATCGGTCATTGATGTATACCGTTAACAAATGCGAGACAACCTAACGATAATGAAAGTAGGTATCAATGCACTGAGTACATTCTTACAAGTGTGAATAAAGGAGTCAGTGTCGAACACCTGAAGAATCGATCGATCACGAGACATTGATGTATTCCCAACTGTCGATGGTGAGAGAGCTTGCCACTGATGATTGCAAGCATCAAGGTACTCATAAGACTCTAGATCCCGTTTCTAGAATAAATGATCTGAATTCGATGGAAAGAGATCTGCTGAAAAGAGAGAATTAAGGCATCTCTCATCAATCAACATGAGGTACAAAGCAGGAGCTTTATGATTTGGTGGAAATTGGACGAAGAACATGTTCACGAACCAATGACCCTGTGCATTTTTCGCGTGTGCCAAGTGCAAGCGGTACACGAAAAAGACCCTCTGAATAGCAGCCAATGATGAAAACTGCTGGAAATGGCGACGAAACCACCAATAAGGCTAATGGCCTCCAAGTCACTACACGAATCCCAATGTGTGAATATATTTCTTTCCATCAAACATAAGGGAAACCACCCAGTCAACGACCAATGATGAAATGCTGATTGTTGGGTTCAAGGTTACCTACCAATGATGAAAGTAGGGCCAGGGTGCATGATAGGACTACATTATCATGTGATTCTGAGACAAACTGAGGGTATGAATGACATGCAAAGTCAAGAGTTCTGAGGAGTGGCCGACAGAGGTTGATAAACTTCCTTTGAACAAGAGCATGAGACATATGGAGGACTCAGGAATCATAGAGCCAATGATGAAACCATGAGACGCAGGAGGCATCAATGAAATTCTCTATAGGGACTAGAAGAGTAACCAGTTGGTAGAGAAGACTCTATAATGAGCTCAAATTCCTAAGGCCATGCTAATACCAAAATTATGATGATGAATGGACTCAATAACTTTGTGCTCTGTTCAAAGGCAACATGTTTGCTGATGATACAAGATAATATTCCATTTCCGCCCGTCTTTTTTTGTTTTTTCATAGACAAATGAATGCTATGATATAGAGGAGGAAACGAGTGTCACAAGTAAGAAAAAGTACTATGTCCAATAGTGGAACATACCTATGCTCAATGCAGGGAAGTGCATGCGGGAGATGGACACTCAGGGGAATGTTCCCTCCTAGGTATAGGGTGTCAAATTGCGAAGGATATAAACAAGGCTCTACTTGGCTGAGGATGCAAAACTGTTGAGGCAAACGATTTATAACGCACAGAGAGAACTGGCTATAGGCTTAATACTGAAAGCAAGGGCATGGGATGTAATCACAACTTAACGCCAAAAAATGTCCTTTTTTATGTCTTTTAGTCTACTTGGTGTAAAAAAGGGATAAACTTGTGCCAAATAGACATCTTTTCAAAACCAATTTTACGAGTGTGAAAGAGACAAGTTCGCTCGGAAATATTTTCACTTTTTGATAATGAGTCAGAAAAGAGATTAACTAAGACTCACGACCTTTCAAGTCCAATTTAACGAGTGTGAAAGGGACAAATCACTCAACAATCTTTTCGCTTGTTGGCCCTTGACCAAGTTTTGTGGAGACATTGGTCGTGTTTGACCACTTTTGGGACTTCTACAAGATGGTCGAATATGGAGCACCTAGACAGAGTGAAGATCACAGGATATCATTGGTTTTGTGGGCTTGTGGACCCAACAAATGATTTTAGGGTTTATGTAATGAGTATGGGGTGTCGGCCCATGGGTTTACCCATGTTTAGGCCTCTTTGTAAATGTATAAATAAGTAGCTAAGTGATGTGAGAAGTAGATCTGGTATTGGCTATGTGCATAGCATGTTTGGCTTAGTGCAAGGGATTGTAAGTTGCTTTGTGCGATCTGGTTGTGTAAAGTAAATATTTGTGCTATTAAGGATTTAGATCTATGCCTTGAATTTATTTTGAGGAAGGTGGATCTAGTGTATTGTGCGCAGATCACCTGTCCACTGCCGAGCTAGGATCTGTGACTTTGTGCACAGGAGCAGACAAATGCAATAAGCTTGAAGACTAATAAATAAGAAGAAGAAGAAGTTGGTGGACGTAGTCCCATACTGGGGTGAACCACGTATATCCTGTGTTGATGTTATTTGTGCGATGTTGATTATGTGGTTATTTTCTTAGTGTTGTTGATGTTATGTATAATGAATGCATCTAATGTTGTATATTAGTTCTTAATGATGTGAATGAATTACATATTTGAGCTAATGTTGTGTGCTAAGTTATTGGAAGTGTTAGATCTTGATTATTACTATGCTTCTTTGTAATAAGGGTTAAATCTGTGATGTAAATGAGGATCATAATCTAATGAATATTGTTGGATAAGTGCTCTGTTAAGTATTGTAATCATAGATCTATGTCCCAGCTTGGTTGTACACACTTAATTCCTACAACCCCCCTGCCTCTACCTCGGGTGAGACTTCATATGCTTCGCAGGTGTTGTCGAAAGGGGCGGTAGTTAGGGTTTATTTGGTTCACTGTTGAAGCATTGAACCCTGGGTTTTCCCCTATGCCAACCAATGGTTCCGTTGTCGAGACCTGAAACTGTGACTGCTGGGAATTGAAGAAAAGAGAAAGCTCTGTGCGTATATCTGTTGCTGTAGTGCAGAATATTCTACTTAACGTGCGAAGCTCTATGCTAAGAAAGAAACCCGATCTGAAAGAAGGAGGTAATATATTAAAGCTTTGTGCTCTGGTAAAGGTAATATAAGTGGAAATTTTTGCTTCGAAAGTATGAATCTAGGTATGTTTGATAGATTTTTTTCTAGCCTAAATGTTAGGGCACAGTTAGAAGAAAGAGTTGATCTGAATAAATTTGATAGAAATAGAGAAAAATATGTTATTCCTGTGCATAGAAAGAATTTTTGGACTAATAAGTGGATGCAGGAACCTAGAAAGAATTTTTGCAGATATCAGGTACAACAATGTGATCCTAGTACGCAGAATAAGAGAGGTTGGGGTTCGTTTAAAAGAAAGAGAGGATTGACACTGTGTTATAATTGCAAAAGACTGGGACATCTTGCTAAGGAATGCCCTGGTATAGGTCCTATTTGTCTTTTTTGTAAAGACATTGGTCATGAGGTTGAGGATTGTCCAAGAATGATTTCTAAAGTTGAAAATATGAACAAGAGACAAGAAAACTATAAACAAGGTCAAGAGACTGAGAATCCTACAGAAAAAGTGTCAGAGACTATGTTAATACAATTAAAAGAAGAAATGGATGATCACAGAGACATCAGTTTACCAGAGATCCTGAAAGAAAAACAACACATAGATACAAGGATAGAAGACTATGACATAGACTGTGTGTTAGATGAAGAAACACATGTGAATATTATGCCATAAAGCACTTGGGAAATTTTGGGAAAGCCTACTATGATACCTTCATTGGGAAGGATAGGATTGTTTAAAGGGAAGATGATAACCCTATGTGGAAGAGTTACTAATATACCTATGATTTTTCATGAAACATCAACAGAAGAGGACTTTGAAGTTATTCGGTTTGTTGAGAATAACACCCATTTCCCTCTTTTATTAGGAAAGAATTGGATTGAGAAGGATCAGATTAGAAGGCAAGCAGAGGAGGAAGCTACAAAAAATAAAAAGAAAGAACTAAGGGATTTCATAGCTCAAAGAATAGATCGATTGATAGAAGAACGAGAGGTTGAGTCGAAGCAGTAGAATGAAAGAGAAGTAGGTGTCAACTTTGAAAGAGTGCAAGAAGGTTTAAATGACCTATCCATGCAAGAAGAAAGTATGTCTACCCAGGACCTAGTAAGAAAAGAGGTATTACCTTTGAACCCTTGGAAAGAACATCAACAACGCGAAGTCACTATGCTAAGAAGAGATAAGAATAAGAATGGACAGAGAAATCTAGAGACTCAGATCATAGGAAAAAAGGCAAGGAATCTCAATAATAAGAAATCCAAGTTAGAAAAACTATGGGAAATTCCAGAAAAGACTTTGCAGGAGATAGATCTGCAAAACTTGAACCTCACCGGAATAGTAGAACAATGCAGAATGGGACTTCGCCACAACGAAGCCATATGGCCATTAGAATGACGCTCTGGAATGGCTAGAAACATAGTTATTTTCGAAAAGATCGACATTGGACCTTTGAGACCACGCCATAACAGACATATTCCTATTGATTGAGGCATTCCTGCCCATTGGAGGAATCTGTTACAACGTTTCTTATTTAACATGTCAGACACTGCGCCGGGACCACTTTTTGCAAACTGATATATCCAAGATAACATAGAATCAATTGCATATCGCGCTGAGATTTCTAGACCTCACAACCCATTTGAGCATATTGCTTGTCCGTTTGCCTAGCCGATTTATTTCATTACAAGTGTGAATGTTAGGAGAACATAGAACGTTATAAAAGTCAGTGGAAGAGATACTTGTAGACCTCATGACTGAGAGATTCATGTCTATGGAAATATAGGCATCGTCGACTGGTAGATTGCAAGCATCCCCATCGACTGAATGACGTTATGGACGCACTGTTGAGAAACTAAGCAAGCGAAGAAGATCCCGTCGGTATTTCTGGACTACATCCCGCCTCTGGCTAGTGCGGTTAACTGTGAAAACATCCCACGGGATTTCGAGTACACGCTAATCACTACGTACATCCTGAAGGGGATACACATAGTTGAACCTTAGTTAGGACACATCCCAACACTGAATAAAAATGACTTCAACCTCAGATATAGGAAGAACTATGCGATGCTCACACTGCATAGGTATTTGATGAAGACGACTAGGAAGAAGCTGCACATAGTCTCCCATCCATGGATAAAGGAGCTCGCGTAATAAACAATCTTGAATGTAATGAAGATCCTCCGCTTTGATCGACATCAGGAGGTTAACGCTTGTGTTAAAATCCTCCTGTCATGCTACCATGGAGGGTATCTGTGTCTTGATAGGCGCGTCACTGTGGATCTGACGGTGATCCACCTCATCACAGGAATGAAGATGCAGGGACCAGACCCTCACTAGTTCTACCCAGGGAAGACTTCACATTGCTCCCTAACACAATGCATAAAGGAAGACTATGGAGATGTATAGAAGGGAAAGAAAGGATACAAGGTAGCCTCCATCCAGGATGGCGTAGTGTGCCTATCTTGTCAGATTATAGATGGTAAGCTCGTCCGAAAGAACCACCCGATGCAGGTCACTGGATTTGTAGTAGACATCGCAAGGAAGTGCGTAGAAGTCATGCAAATGAACTGGGCAAGTTACCTCGTCCATGAGCTGGAGAAGGACTGTCGCGAAGTGGAAGAATAAGAATATGAGTTTCATTTTAGTTGGCTACTGATATTGATCGCATTTGTCACTTGGAAAATGTCGAAAGGAGCAGCCTTCCCAGAAGTTGAGCCATCAGAGTCGTTGGCTGCACGGTTCTCCACCTTTTGGTATACAAGTGATATGGCGAAGAAGTGGCAATCGAACGTGGTGTTCCATGCTTACCACCTACAACTGAAGCGCCCCATTAAATCATTTCCATTAATGACCTCGAACACTTTGCATCAGTACATGCCTCTAGAAAAGTTTCGCACAGATCGACACTTTATCTACATCACTTCGTGCAAAGATGAAAGTAAGGAGGAGCTGTAGTACTATTACACGTTGCCCGACGAAGACATGGAGGAGATCACCAAAGAATGGCCAGTAGATTTCCTCGTACCGGTGGAAGATGAAAAGATCTTCGACCCCGATATCATAGGCAGTCCATTAGTCACCCGGGTCGAACATGATGGACAGGCTAGCACGGAGAAAAAGAAGAAAAAGGAGGAAGTCCAAAACATAGAAACTGATGGGGAGGATAACGCATCAGATTAAAGTAGGCCAGACTTACCTATAGGAGGAGGAGGAGATTAAGTGAACCAAGAAGAAGGAGGGGAAGAAGGAGACAAGCAAGACAAAGGTGAAGTTACACCATAGAAGGATCCCCCTACAGAGGCTGAAACATCGAAGAAAAGAAAGGTTTCCCCGCAGAAACCCTCAACACAAAACAAGACCCAAGACAATAATCCTCAGTCGAATAATGTGCTCACAGTGGACGATGTCGATCTCATCATCACAGATGTGGAGGACACCTCAGAGGATATCCTACAGAGACATGAAGCGAAGCAAGAAACACTGTATGACAGAATAGATAAGGAGGTCAAGGACATACAACAAGCTATCCATTTGAGTCATGCAGTACCTACTGTGCCTTCTTCAATGGAAATTGCAGAATTGGGGGATGATCCCACCCAATTATGAAGATTAGTAGATGCAACAGAGGCTCGACTTCGTCGAGTCCAAGAAGAAATGGATAAGGCTACAAAATTCATGAAGCAAGAAAATGAGGAGGTCTTAGAGAAACTTCGAGTTGTGTAGTAGGAGAAAGATGAAATCAGGGCGATGTTCGAGGAGAACAAAGTGAAGATGCAGAAAGAAAAAGACCAGCTGCTCGCAGAGTAGATTGTGGTCAAAGAGGCATTGACTAAAGCACTTCACTCTGTGCCAATATTGACACAGGAGGAACCAGAGTCAATTGAGATGCAAGTGGGGAAGCTCACCAAATCCATTCAACAAGTTCAAGCAAGAGTAATGGAGCTAGAAATCTAAGCAGTGATGAGCACTCCGCAAGAAGTGCGCAATCAGAGGGAAGAAGTTGCCAGGAACGCAATAGAAAGAATCAGGGCACTCACCTTAGAGTGTAAGAAACTAAGTGATTAGAGTGCACATACCTATGAGCACCTTGCAGAAGACCCAGAGCTGAAGAAACTGGAAGCACAACTTCAGGAGGAGAAGCAGCAGGTAACCACCGTGCAGGAGCAGATGAAGCTTCTTACTGCAATTGAGAAAGTGAAGCGATCACAGGAACAACGTGCAGTAAAATAATAGGTCACTGCCATCTAGGGAAAATTCATGGAGGTGACACAGAGACTCCATCCGGTGCAGGACAAATCCTGCATGATTTTTGAAGAGATTGAAGGCCAAGGATCACAACTAGACCAAGTAGTTGCGACGGTAGAACAAAGCCTAGAAGGGACTGTTACAGAGCAAGAGATTTAGGAGTTCAATGAGAAAGAGGTTGTAGCAAATCAACAAGTCAAGGAAGCTCGAGCTAGGCTTGAGGCCTTCGAAGCAGGGTTTCCCAGATCTGAGTGACTCAGAATGAGTCATAGGTGAGTGTTGGGGGTCTATTGGCCCTTGACCAAGTTTTGTGGAAACATTGGTCATGTTTGACCACTTTTGGTACTTCAAAAGGCTAGTTGAAGATGGAGCGCCTAGACGGAGTGGAGATCGCGGGATCTCACTGGTTTTGTGGGCTTGTGGACCCAACAAAGGATTTTAGGGTTTATGTAATGGGTATCGGATGTCGGCCCATGGGTTTACCCATGTTTAGGCCTATTTGAAAATGTATAAATAAGTAGCTAAGTGATGTGAGAAGTAGATCTAGTATTGGCTATGTGCATAGCATGTTTCTCTTAGTGCAAGGGATTGTAAGTTTCTTTGTGCGATCTGGTTGTGTAAAGTAAGGCTTTGTGCTATTAAGGAGTTGGCTTTGTGCCTTGACCTGATTTTGAGGAAGGTGGATCTAGTGCACTGTGCGCAAATCACCTATCCACTATGGAGTTGGGCTCTATGGATTTGTGCACAGGAGCAGAAGAATGTAAGAAGCTTGAAGACTAATCAAGAAGAAGAAGAAGAAGAAGTTGGTGGACGTATCTCCACACTGGGGTGAACCACATATATCTTGTGTTGATGTGATTTGTGCGATGTTGTTTATGTGGTTATTTCCTCAGTGTTGTTGATGTTATGTATAATGAATGCATCTAATGTTGTATCTTAGTGCTTAATGATGTGAATGAATGATAGATCTGAGCTAATGCCATGTGTTAAGTGATTGGAAGTGTTAGATCTTGATTATTACTACGCTACTCTATAATAAGGGTTAAATATGTGATGTAAATGAGCATCATAATCTAATGCATATTGTTGTATAAGTTCTCTGTTAAGTATTGTAATCACATATCTGTGTCCCAACTTGGTTGTATACACTTGAGTCCTACAACCCCCCCTGCCTCTACATCAGGTGAGACTTCATCTGCTTCGCAGGTGTTGCCGAAAGGGCCAATAGTTAGGGTTTTGTTGGTGCATTGCTGAAGCGTTGAATCCTGGGCCTACCCCTGTGCCAACATCGCTTTTTAGAGACGGGTTGGAAAAGAGCTTAAATTAAACTTGTGACCTTTAAATTCTAATTTAAAGAGTGTGAAAGGGACAAATCACTCGACAATCTTTTCTCTTTTTGAACAAGTTAGAAAAGAGATCAACTTGGACTCATGGATGCTATTCTAAGAAGGATGTAATAGGGGAGGCCAAGGTTCCCATGCATGGATTTTGTGAAAGGCCAACAACTTATGAAGATATGACAAAATCTTGGGAAAACCCAAATCTTTCCAAGTCGAGGAGGATAAAATACTTGTAGAGGTTACCTTATATACAATATATTGAAGAATGCCCCTTATCTGGAAGGGTGTAGAAGAAGGAAGTCGAGGCTCTACAATATTATACCAATTAAAGGAAACCACCCTAGGACTTGCAGGGAGCATACTTGAAGAAAGTGGAATGCTCCCTAGTGAAGAAGGTACAAAACTAGAAATGCTAAGGACATGGTCGAAAGACGCATCACCCTTCAAAAGAAGAGTGGGATTTAACGAAGATTGCAAAGGCAATGTCACTTCCTTAGGCTTGTCACTCTCCAAGAGAAGAGTGGGATTGATTGAATATTGAATTGGAATGACCACTTATTCAACTGTTGTTTGAATATGATGCGAGACAACAAGGTAAAGAGATGCATCACCACCCAAAATAGGAGTGGTGTCGGTCAAATATTGCATCGACACGACCGCTGGTTGAATAGGATGTGAGACAACAAGGTTAAGGGATGCATCAACCCCTAAAGGAAGAGGGGTGTCAGCTGAATATTGCATTGGCATGACTGCTGTATCAACCAAAGAAGGTTGGGAATCCAAAGACAACTTGAAACCCGAATGGCCCCTAGGAAAGGACCACGCTTCTTGTACCACAACAGTAGCAGGTCACAAATGAGTAAGGTTGTCTCCTTTGTAAAGTCTACAAAGGAACTTGGGCTTACATCTTACATGTCTAGGCTTCTCAATCGTATGAATTCCCCCAGCATGACTTGCAGAGGCTAGTAGTAAATATCCAACATGACTAGAAAAGGTTGGTGATGAATCCCCAACATGACTGGTAGAGGTTGGTGATGTATGTGCAGTGTGACTAGAAATGACTAGATTTGTGCCCCCAGCATGACTTGCAGTGGCTGGTTGTTGGTATTCAACGTGACTAGCAGAGGTTGTCGACCAATCTCCAACATGACTAACAGAGGTTGGTGATATAATGCTAGTATGTGGCTGACCCTCACAAGACGCAGCCGAGGAAGGTAGGATCCAAGAATCACTAAAATAGGAAGTGTGGAAAGGAATGGACCATCCTATCGAAACGAGTCTACTGGACATGGCGTAAACATAGTGACTCTATGCCAGGAAGTTGAAAGTACCCATAAGGGAAGAATATATTCCGATATTGATATTCTCAGTTGCCGGCTAAGAATTATCGATCACAGGGATCGATGGTCCAAGAGATGCATTAGGACTAGATCACACAAAGGATAATTGATTGATCGTCACATTCTTCCCTTCATGAGGAAAACAAAGAGTACAGAAGACGGACGACACGACGAAAATCATAGCATAAGTCCAATTGCGACCTAGTAATAGGTTATAATAAAGAGGTCCATCAACTACCTCTACTTCCACCTCTGCCGTCTTCCCACCTGACTGGACCAGAAAGGAAGGGAGAATACTGTGAGGGCAAAAGGAATGACTGTCAAAAGAAGTCAACATGTTTAATGACTTGGAAAGAGTCAGAGAGCTGAGAGCTTTCCAATAGACCAGGGACATCACACACGTAGAAACACCTTCATCAACAACCACACGTTTGATGGTATACTTTGAGTACTCCACATGGATTTTGAAAGCAACATGGTAAGGAAAGCGAGGCTTAATATCTGTGACATCAAACTTGATAACTTTTCAGAAAATGGGTTCTAGAGCTCCTAAAGCAGAGAGTAAGGAATTCCTCTGTGAAGGACACGTTTGGAGTACCTCCAAAGCTGACATTGCACAAGGGGTTTGACCCAGGTCCTCAACAATAGAGTAGTTTTGGGCGGCTCTAGCATTTGGATTATGGGTAGAGCGCTTGAGTACTCCTTTCGAAATATGAGGTGGTGGCTCTAGTTTCTCAATCTGTAAAGTCATACCCGGAGTAGGAGGAGGATATTCTAGACTAGGAATAGTTTGTTTATGACTATAGTCTCAATATCGAGTGGCTACATTAACTTTCACATCGACTATATTGATACATAAACGGTCACCATCTTGCGACTGTTGGTTTTTTCCCTCACCAGTCGCATTTCTGGCATTTGAGGAGATCGAGGCTAAGTGTTGATTATGTGGGAATGGATTCGTTAGCACATCGGGCGATTGAGCTAATAGCCTCACAGATTATGCAAATTTGGGGCATAAATGGGTAAGGTGATCATCTGTGCAAAGATTACAGGGAAAATTCACCTTACACATTTCTCATTTGACATATTTATCATTATTACCCGTCTTCTCATTATTATTATTGTCCTTGGGTTTATTACCATTTTTCCCACCCTTACATTTATTACTTCCTTTATTCTTATTCCTTCCTGGTTGCTGGTTACCATTCAGGTTGGCCAACGATTGCAAAGAGTGTACATCCACAGACTGAGTGGGGTTGGAAGACACAGATGAGGCTGGTCCTCCTGCAGAATGGCTTAGAGATAGATTTTTCATCTGGCTTGTCACCGAGTCTGCGGACTTTACATTGGCGACACCTACAATGCCATCGACATGAGTTCCAAGATTTTGTCTCGGGTCGTAAGTTGAGTGTGTTGCTTCTAGAAGAAGGTGGTATAACATCCTAGATTGAGCGTATATCAAGTCTAACTGATGGGCTCTAAAGATCGCTTCTTCCTTAGTGGTGACCCCAGAAGTAGAAACTTCCTTCAAGATAGAAGGGTGCAAAGACTTAAGAAACCATTCTAAAAGAAAGGCCAGGGGTATATAGGTCTTAATCAACCTCTTCTATCTATTCCATTCTTGGATATGGTCTGAGATATGAGTGGAGGTATCCTGGCGTAAAGTAGACAATAGTTCTAGGCCAAAATCATAACGAATGGGAAACTGGAAGTGGTTAAGAAATACTATCACCAACTGACTAAAAGTCGCATATGACCCCCTAGGTAGCTCAATATACCATTTCGTAGCAACTTCCATGATGGTGCGTTGAAATAATCTCAAACGAATAGAATCATCATTAAGGGAGTTTGATGAGCACCAAAGGTGAAAGGTAGTGACGTGATCACCAAGATCCTTTCCATTTTTACCCTTGAACTTAGGGATGTCCAAAGGAATTTTGATGGGGACAGGGGGCCATGTAGGATCATGACTCATAGGTTCATTCATTAACTTAGACAAATCTAGCAGGTTAAGCGTGTCCAAAAGAGTTAGACGGGGTTGCGACATCTGTCCCCAAACTCCCGGGAAAGATTGTGCTTGCAGATTTGCAGGCCATCCAGGGTTCTAGTAAACACCATGGCCCCGTCTGACATTATAAGGCCCTCCTCCAGGATGATTCATATAGGGTTGGTTAGGCATCATTCTAGTAGGAATGTTCTATTGAGGGTTATAGAAATTTCCCCCAGCCGGATTGGATCCAAGTTGGGGGTTTCCCAAAGTGTGAAACTAACCTCCTCCAAGTTGGAATCTGGAGGATAGAGGTGGATTCGTCATGCCAAAAGTATTGGTCGAAATCTTCACCGAGGAGGTAGGGTTGTAGGATGAAACTTTAGCCAAAGCTTGTCCGCCAGGTTGGTTGCTCCACCTAGAAGTAGGAGGATTGGACCCGGGGTTAAAAGCAGAAACACCTCCCATATTAGGAGTCATTTGAGGGATTTGAGATCCACCAAACAAAAAAGGAGTGTAGGGAGATGTACTTCCCCTAAGGCCAATGCTAGCATTAGGGCTAGCCGTTGGGATGGAGTTTGAAAACTGCAAAATGAAGATGGGCATACCATAAGAAAAGGGACTAGAAGCCATAGGGATGGACTGAACATTGTAGCCCAGTGAGTGGCCAAGAGACTCAAAGGGGTTCGAGGCAGTAGCATGAGAATTTACTATAGGCCGAGCCATAGTAATGATAGGTACCTCTGACACTACAACCATAGAGGTCATGGGAGTCGAAGGGGTGCCATTAACTATAGTGGGTATGGGAATCGAAGGGCTCCCATAATTCTAAAGACTAGGTTCAATAATCATCCTTATAAAATTACAAGTTTGAACAGTGGATGTGTGTGTACCACGTATAATAAATCTACGCCTTTTAGAAGGCATGGACACAAAATCCGATGGTAATTGCAACAAGCGATGGGACCGATGAGGAGGCTGGTCCGAATCCATGATGACTTAAGACTCTAAAGATAAAAAATATATCCTAAGGCCAACTAGTAATCAAAGAACACACCAAAATTCAAATGACCAATATGCATGCAAATGGGGTAAAGTGGTTGAGTGGCCTCCATCCCTAAAGAAGGTATGTCTCGCCCAAGAGGGGCCTGAGACTCCTTGCTAAATATTGGAGGTAACAAAATCATTTATAAGGGCCCTCGTGGGCTTGAAACCAGTCAATCAGATCCCCCTAGAGAGTTAATCCTCCATAAAGGTTGTGTGATGTTCGACCCTTATCTGACCTAGAGTACCTACAGAATAACCCTTTCAAGTAACCTATGAGACACCTATGTCAAGAAACTAATAAACCACTGTATAATCGATGAAAAGGCAAGAAGTCATAATTTAGGTCCATCGTATGGGCATGGTAGTGAATCCCGAAACCTTGAAAGCACCACCTCTCACGGAGGTAAGGGCACTAACAAGATCCCTAGATACGAATAGATCCCTAGAAATATCTCTGACGCTAGGAAGGTATCGGGGGGATATCCCTTCAACCAACTTCGTGCGACCTCATGATTAACTCCGGTGTGAGTGGAGCCTCCTAATATTACCAATTATACAATGGATTTCTCCACTCCACTCCGACACATATGTTGATTTAATTGCCTTGGAGATGTTTACTCACAAAATCCTATTCCAAGACACTAAATCCTAGGCTAGTTTGTGCACCCTAGAAAATAAAATCGTTACTAATAAATTTTAAATTATAGGGTTGATTTTATGGCCTTGATTACTCAAAAAGGTATGGTAGTGAAACTCATGGTGTTATGACTCTGAAAGACAAGTAAATATGAAAATAATGCAAAGTCCTAACTTTAACTTTCAATGAATGATATGCTTCTAAAAACGATGCAATTTTCAAATTCAATTCTGCAATTC
>SNQJ01S0048826.1:64957-83831 GCA_010110895.2 Picea sitchensis | reverse complement strand
TGTGACCAACCGATCCCAACTGATTCCACTGATTCCAATTGTAAATAAACTGCTATGCATCATTTCTGACCCATACTCTATGTACCTACTAAGCATATCATGAATCCATCTCTACCCATATGTCACAAACTATCCACAACTTTGCTACTCAACTGACCACAATGTTGACCCATCTATCGCTATACTATTTTGACGACTTCACCTGAATATACTGCAACTGATCGTCACATGTTCCTATTTATTAGACTAAATCAAATATATCCACTGATATGATCTATATTCTCATCAAACTCTATATGTATGGAACAACCTGTACTGAAGATATCCTTCCCTGAATACACACATGCAATACAATCATAAGCTTCTACCTGTGTAACTGTCAACTTCCATCTGTTTGAAATCATTCTATACTTCTGCTATATGACTTCTTTGAATATGTCTATGTAAACACTTCATACCACTCGAAATATGTTTCTCTGATCTATAGTAGCTACTGCACTAAATTCCCCTATTCAATATTCATATTTACTGGGATTCTTCAAGCCGGATAGCTTAGAACAATACCTGCTCTGATGCAAAGCAATATTCATCCGTGTAGACATCTTCCTCTTCATCCTCTTTCTAAATTCTGTCATCATCCTGAGTTTTGACATATTATTCTTCATCCCCCGCTTGAATTCTTACACTTTCCTCTTTTCTTTCAAATTCATCATGATCTCGTGCTGTTGCGAATCCTGTAAGCACGATTCCTTGGACCTGTTCTTATTTTTCTTCACTTCGTTTCAAATCCTTCTTGTATCTGTCATCAATATTTTCTTTCATAGAAGGCTTTATCATGATTTTGGAATTTCTAGATATGTGTCCATAGTTGTGGAATTTGTAACATTCAATATTATGTTGAGCCACATATGCATTTCTTGCCTAATCATTTCTTTCATAAGCCCTACAATTTACAACTTTATGTCCAAAGTTAGTACAATTAAAAAAATTACCATAAAATAAATTTACATACCTGGAAGTGAATGATGTTCTTTGTGGTGTAGTCCTTCCATAATTCTGCCTTGAATGATCAAGATATTCTCTTTGGTTGTTTCTTTCAAGGTGATTGAATATTCTTTGTTTCCTAAATGTAGAAGGTATTTTGTGTTCAACCCTTTCTGATTCTTGTTGACCGTGATTCGTTCCTTTGAGAACTTCTACATAACTCCCGTGTTCTATTTCTTTCTTCATGGAGCTTGAACCTTCCTCAAAATGAACATTCTTGTATACTAGTCTAGAGTTTTCATTGTATGGCCTTTGATTGTGGAGAATGTTTTCTAACACTTGAGAACTTTTCAAGTTCTTGCTGAGCTTGTTGACTTCAAAGATCAATGTCACGATTTCCTTCTCAAGCTTCTCACACTCCTTTTCTTTCTTTATCATATGGATCTGCATTACTTCTTCCTTTCTTTTTCTTTGTTCAAGTTGGGTTTTCAAGTAGATGTTTTTCTTTCTTTCTTTCTTTAGTTGTGTTGACGCCAAAAAATCCCAACTTGGATCCCTGTCTGCAAATAGGTTGCAATTCCTTATTATTTATATATAAATAGTAATATAATAGATAGGTGGGACTCCATTTGTGAATGAATATGGAGGATGACTCACCTTTTTATTGCGCTCATGTCTATTTTTTGCAAAAATGACTCTACGGTTTTAAAATTTTGAAACCGCTTTCCAAGTGAAATGGGCTATGATAGGTTTATGGGCGATTTGATTCAAAGGGAAAAGATGTTGTTTTAATGAGCATCTTGGTTTATTCTACTGCACATATATTTTTATTGGTTCATTCAAACTCTAAGCATGGGCTATATTTGGTTATGGCATATTGCACTTATGAATTCTTTTGATTATCATAGACATTGGTTAATTTTGAAGAGTGGAAATTCTTCCCTAGCAATTAATGTGGGACATACGATATGCCTTGTGCTAAGTGTTAATCACACACATAAAACTCAAAAACCTTATGGAAGGTGGCAAACTCGACTTTGTATTGAATTTTTGTTTGTAACTATGGTGGATTATGCACTGGAGGTGTTAGTGCACTCGTACTGGGCTATGATAGAGTTAATGTAAGATACAACGTGCAATTACTGCATGCCGCTCTAACCCTACCTCGAGGTCACCACCCTTGCAGGGTTTGCATTTGGTTGATTTCTTGGTTGGTGTTGCTTTTGTTTTTCTTGGACTTGGAGAAAATAATTGTGTTTGTGGTTTCCCCCGACATTCTACATACAGGTATGATAACTCTCACTCCTCCATTCATGAAATATAACTCCGCTCAGAATAAAGTCATGAGGTTGGCTCTTGCGTTTGCTTACAGACTGTGTTTTTTTGAAGTTTAATACATGTGGGTATTAACTGTGTAATGACATTTAAAGTGGAGGTTTTATTTGTTAGTGTTCAAGTGTTTTAAGTTGATGATGGCATTAGAACTCCTTTCTGTTTAGATTATGTAATTGCTTTATGTCTAGAATGAACACTGCTCTGTGTTATAACTATTGGCAAGTTTTATGGCAAACATTGTTTGGGGTTCACTCATCTCTGGTCATTAAAATTTGAGGGTTTCTCCGTGAGATAAAAGAATGGTTGTTTTCTTGATTTCATTACCCAGTCTTGGAATATTTGTAACTCCTTCAAACTGTCTGCCAACTATTTTATATATATGAATACATTTTCCTTACGACCACCATGAGAAGTCTGTGGAAGAGGTCCGTGGAAAGTCTATGTTAAGAGATGGTTAAATATTTTTGTTTTTGGATACAAACCCTTTGTGAAGATTTCACCTTTGCGTTCACCCATACCTAGATTCTTCTTTTAATGTATGGAAATTACGCATTTCGAGCTCAAGTCTTGATGAATGTTGTATGCAATTAACCTGACAGTAGGAAGGCTTGTTATTTGCATTAAACCTCGTTTCGTTGGTTGATTGTTCACAGGGGTTTTTGGTTGATTTTGAAAACTGAATAATGATAAAATTAAAGGAGAACCAATTTCACATGGGTTTCGAACCCAATCTGTTACACAACAAATATTGAAAGTGGTAATACCAACCTTGTATGTTGAAGAGTGGTTGGCTTATGTTGTGTTCCATCGTGCGCTTGATGTGGTCTATTTTTAGTTTTTGGAATGATTATGTGGACAATTTATCTTGGAGCTTTCATGGTGTTTTGAAACAACAATATGTTGGATTTGACTTACTAAACAAATAAAAGTTTTGGCAATTGTTTTATTGATGACATCGACAATTTTTGGGTATCATTGCATATAATAGAACAATAATCATTTTTCCCTTTCATTATACCATTTTTTTCTTACTATATTCCCCTCATCCTTCCAAATACATTAAAACACTTCCTGTTCTATTATTATGATTTAAAATTATTTATGGAAAGAAAAGGGATTAATATGAAAGCTGGTTGATGAATGGTATTTGAAGTTTGGATATAGATACAATCTCTATTACTTCTGAATTTGTTTGAACAATATTCGTTTATCTTGTCCCATCCATACTACCGTTTTTCACACATTATAAACCCCTCATCTACCCAATAGCCCTACTACTCCCTGTTCTAATAGAAATTTATTGATGAAGTTTTAAGGTGTTGATGGATAGATTGCATGTGTTTTTGTGGTGAATAATAGAGCCAACCTTTTGATTTTATTTAGGTAGATTTTTATGCATAGATTTTTAAGCATTTTTCATGACATGTTGGAATATTTCTTCAGTATGAGCTGCTTTAGGAGAGGCAGTAATGGAAGAGGAAATAAAGGTAGAGGAAATTGGAAAAGGGGCCACATAAGGCCATGGTTTTCAATACATTTTGATGCCGATCCAAAAGAATTGAATTATATTTTTCAAGCTGGGTTATTCAACCTAGTTGGCCATGGAATCCTCCAACCCCAAGCTGAGAGACCTCCCTTCCAACCACATCAAAAATTTTTCGGTATCCCTGTCCCCCCTGATGTGTCTATGCTGCCAGAACCACCTGCCAATGATGGTTGGCAAGAGATTGTCCAGTAGCCTGCTACTCATCACCACAGTTGGCCTACTGCTTCTTTTCCATTACCTCCTCCACCACCAAAAATTCCTAATGCCCAAGTTGATCATGTTGTCTCACCCGTGCGATCTTCCCATGTCGGTAAGAGGCTAAAACAAAATATCCCCAAGCCTGAACAAGATAAAGGAAAAGGAGTGGCCACTCCCTCCAAGTCATCTAAAGAGTCCTCCGAATATGTGTCCTCCCGCCTTCATATTAAAGATGATTGTTCTCATGTTATCAGTGCAGTTCAGCCTCAAGGTTCCAATCAACTTAAGGATGCCATAAAAATATCAAAAGGGGACAATAGTGAAAAAGAGGACAAATGCCTCTCACATTAAATACAGTTTTTGATGATGATTAATGCTATTTTTTATGTTGAAGACAATCTTTTTACTTTGCCAATATTTTGGACAACAAGCATATATTTAGGAAGTATTTTGGACAACATGGATATAATGCTATTTTTTTGGATATTGTCATGTTATATTTTGTTGATATTTAAATATTTGGTCATAAATATGAGCATGGGAGTTACAAGAAGAATGTTTGAATCAAATGATTGGGGTTTTATATTTCATATTTGATGATTATTGAAAGAAATGAATGGGAGTCACAAGGGGTCCCACCTATTTAATTATTATTTAATTAGACCCTTACTTAAATATATTATTATTATATTGTCTCAACTAATTAGTTAAGCTAGTTAAGCTTAACCAAAAAGGTAGTTGAACTACCATAACTTGTTGAAAAGGAATAAAATCTCAATGAAAGGAAGAGACAAAGGGGGGGAGAATAGAAGGAGAACTACAACCATAAGGTTTTCTCTATACTAGTGAGATACTTTCAATTTTCATTCATTCTAAGTTTATTAGAAGGCTTAACCCTCTTGATGACAACATGGTCTTATTGAAGGTAGCAAGATTCAAAACTGAATCACATATTTCAACAACTTGTTTTAAAGGTGTATGATTTATCTTTGGCAGTCTGTGTGNACAACAAGCATATATTTAGGAAGTATTTTGGACAACATGGATATAATGCTATTTTTTTGGATATTGTCATGTTATATTTTGTTGATATTTAAATATTTGGTCATAAATATGAGCATGGGAGTTACAAGAAGAATGTTTGAATCAAATGATTGGGGTTTTATATTTCATATTTGATGATTATTGAAAGAAATGAATGGGAGTCACAAGGGGTCCCACCTATTTAATTATTATTTAATTAGACCCTTACTTAAATATATTATTATTATATTGTCTCAACTAATTAGTTAAGCTAGTTAAGCTTAACCAAAAAGGTAGTTGAACTACCATAACTTGTTGAAAAGGAATAAAATCTCAATGAAAGGAAGAGACAAAGGGGGGGAGAATAGAAGGAGAACTACAACCATAAGGTTTTCTCTATACTAGTGAGATACTTTCAATTTTCATTCATTCTAAGTTTATTAGAAGGCTTAACCCTCTTGATGACAACATGGTCTTATTGAAGGTAGCAAGATTCAAAACTGAATCACATATTTCAACAACTTGTTTTAAAGGTGTATGATTTATCTTTGGCAGTCTGTGTGTTCTTGTTTGTTTATGAATTGAATTTCATGACTGATAAATAATATCTTGCAGATTCAAGTGACAACATTTTGTGGCAAGATGATGCAAATGTTTAGCTTCCATTTTCTTTTGTTGTCAGAGTCTTTTTGTATGGTTCCCATCGGAGGCTTCTAAATATGACTTTGGTCCCTACCCTCGTAGGGGTTTGTAAAGAGAATCCAATATTGTATCTCTGAATGAAATCAATAAAAAAATCAGATAAATGTTTCAGTCTCACATATGAATTTTGATGATTTGGTTCACTCTTTTGCTTTTATCTCCACACACACACTCATATAATTTATGTATACATTCATGTAAATTTTGTTTAAGTTTATTTCTTTTGCATAGTCACATATAATATATTAAGTGATTGTTTTAAGGCTATAAACACCGGGCGACATTCCCAATTATCTTTCCTTAGTCCAACAAGATCTGAAAATGCTTGAGTAAGGTTGTCCATACCTTTTCCTCAACAATATCAATTAAAGCATTGATTAATTCTGCCTCAAAATCCACTTCAACTTCTTCGCCATTTTTTTTATTTTCCATAGCCACAAAGAGTACTCTCTTTGAGTCACTGCCGCTTTCATTATCTTCATCAGATGAAGAACTATCTTCTCTTGAGTAGAGATTTTTCTTGAAGACTTTCCTTTTATATTTCATGTTTCCCTTTTAATATTTATTTTCTGTCTTGGGATCTTCCTCTTCATCACTATATGACCTCTTATCATAAGGACACTTATTTGCAAAATGACCAATTTTACCACAATTAAAATAGTTTAAGGGAAGTATGCATTTGTACTTGCTGGTTCCTTTCTTCATCTTCCTTACGAAGTTGGAAATTTATTCATACTCATATGAATCATTGCTACAATTTCAATTTGGTTGTCTCAGGGTTTTTCTTCTTCTTTGTCCTTTTGAATGATTTAAAATATGCTTCTTTTGTGGATGGATTTTTCTGTTTTGTCCTCAATTTATAAGATGTAAATATTCCATGTAGCTCATCCATGCTTATCGTACCCAAGTCTGCTCTTTCCTCTAGGGATGAAATTATTGGATCAAATCTCATTGGTAGAGACCTCAGTACCTTTGGAACAATGATTGATTTGTTCATTTCTTCTCCCAAACCTTTAATAACATTCACTATTTCATCAACTCGTAGAAAGTAGGTTTTAATGTCTTCCACTTATTTCATATTCAATTGTTCAAATTGACCTCTGTAAGTTTTAAGATTGGCTCCTTTGACTTTGGCATCCCCTTCATAAACATTCTGAAGTTTGTCCCATATCTCCTTTGTAGAATTACAATGCATAACCTTAACATATATTGAATCAACCAAACCATTCAGGATATCATTTTTATCCCTCAAATTGTTTTGACTGAGATTATTTCCATCATTATCTGTTGGAGGAGTGGTAGGTTCTTTGTATCTATCTACCATTGATTACCAAACATCAAATCCATGTGCTTGAACATATGTTTTCATCCTTCTGCTCCATAATGCATAGTTCTTTCCATCAAATTGAGGTATCCCATTCTTATACAAATTGTTTCTCTCCACGATCTTCCTTCCAGTGGTTAAAATATTTCTTGAATGAATTTCTCTGATACCAATTGTTGTATTACAAAGAGGTGGGGGGGGGTGTGAATCAATAATGAGAAATTATACAACTTTTAACCACAATATATATTCTTTATCGTTATAAAAAATATTCAACAATTTATCATCAATGTATCATATACGAATTCATCCAATATATATTCCATAAGCATGTAAACATAAGAAACATCACATCATCATCAAATCAAGAACAAAGTATACTAGTATTTACGTGGAAACCCAAATGGGAGAAAACCACATAATGCTTTCTTATATATATCAAAAATTTATTCATAGGAAGCACCAACTTCCAAATTCTCTAGCTGCAACTGGAAGGAGGCTCCAGCCCATTATTCTCAAGATCCAACTAGAAGGAAGCTACAACTACCTGAATTCTACGACTCCAACTAGAAGGAGGCTACAAACCCCTAAGTTCTCTATCTCCAACTGGAAGGTGGCTACAACCACCTAGTTCTCAGGCTCCAACTTGATGGAATCTCAAACTCCATGATTCTCTAGATCCAATCGGAAGGAGGCTACAAACCCCTTTCCTTGCCCCATTCTACTGCCTTGAAATATAACTGTATACCAACTGTCACAGACTCTACCACTGTCACTTCCACAAACTCTGTCATTGTTACTATCAATTCCACTTCCACTGCCACTATCACTGTTACATCAACCTATCCAAACTATCACTATCTCATCTACTAAATTAGATCCACTCTCATCCGCATGCAACTCATGCCAATATCACCAAGATCATATCTCAAACCATATGCTCAATATCACCAACACATGCCTCTACCAATAATGTGCCAACATCACCACATACCATCATAATATATGTGTCTCAACCAAGTACTAACATGTACCATGCATCAACCATATAGCAACCTATACCTATGCCATCAACAAGTGCATCAACCATGAACCAAACCTGTATCACCACCTATACCATATCATGTTCCAACCATGCACATCAACCATGTACATAAACCATGTATATCAACACCATATACATCAACCATGTATATCAACACCATATACATCAAACATGTACATCAACAACTGTACCATATACCAATCCTGTACCATACCATGTATAAACCATGTAGATCAACACTTGTACCATACTATGTACCATATAGCATACACCATATACCATGAAATGTATCTCAACCATATTCATATATGTATCATGTCATCAATGAATCATCTCAAAGAGCCTATGCATGTCCCTCATGCATACATTAACATACAACATGAATATCCCTCAATCAAGTGCAAGTAGATCAAAGGTGTGAACTAAAGGAAACCATATAAGTATTGTACCAAACATAAGATTGTTTCTCACTCAACCAACCAGTCAACATATACCATATCCAAGTACCACAACCATCACACCAAGAATTCCCCAAGCATTAAACACATCATAAGCAAATATAACTATCAAAACTATCACAAAATCCTTTCCTTATGCAGTTCTTATTTTGTACTTTTCCCACACCTTCTTCACTACCTTATACTTCCCATCACATTCACAAAAACTCCACTATAGACCATAATCATTCACTAAATCATAACAATTCACTAGATCACAAGATAGATTATCAATGAATAAGTGTGTGAGCGTGTCTCAATTAATGACTCCATGAGGTGTATTTATACTTTTTCTAGATAACCTCTTTCCTTAATCTTAGGGCTCCTTGAATTTCTTGTTACAACCAATTTTCCCTTTTACTCATTGACTTGTAACAAACTAGGGCTTCTTGACAATTCTTTTGGGCTTCCCACTTTACAAGGCCATATCTCCCTAACCGTGAGGAACCACATGGAATTCCACATATTAATGAAAATGGCACGATGTGTACCATCCATATATAATAGTATTACCTGCAATTACACTGTCCTTCATGAGAAAAATCCTCAGTCAACTTCGGGTCCCATAACCACACCTTTGGGGCTATATGTAGACTACATCAAATGTACTCAACTAACTAACCATCAATCTTGATGATACAAATGTCAATCAACTATCCAACATCTCTGGACTTCTCCAAGGGTTGAAATCAATCTCTAAGGGTTAACATTAAACTCCAAGATCACTCTCCAAGGGTTGGCATCAATGAAAAACAACTATCCAAACCAACTGTCCAACAGTAGCCACCTTCTGGTTGTAGCCAGAGAACCCAGGGGATTGTAGCTTCCTTCTAGTTGGAGCTAGAGAATTTAGGGAGTTGTAACTTCCTTTAGCTTGGAGCCTAAAAAACTAGGGGTTAGATCCTCCTTCCAGTTGGAGCTGGAGAATTGGAAGTTGGTGCTTCCTTGAATGTAATTCTTTGACATATAAGAAAATCATTTTATGGGTTTCTTCTGCATTGGGCTTCCACGTAAATACTGGTGTACTGTGTATTGTGTGGATGTGTTTATTATTGTTTATTATGCACTGATGGATGTTAATGTTTATGATACATTAATATATTGATGATGAACTGATGAACATGGTTGAATAAGTTAAAGGAATATAAATTGTGGATAAAAGTGGTATAAATTTCTCATTACTGATTCACCCCCCTCTCAGTAATCAAACAATTGGTATTAGAGTAGGTCCTTCAAGGAAAAAACTTAACCACTGGAAGGTAGATCATGGAGTATATTGATAATGGAGTACCAATGTTTAATGGTCAAAATGGTAAGAAATATGAAATGTGGAATATCAGAATGAAAACCTTTTTAAAGGCACACAGATGTGATATTTGGAAATCAGTTGTGATAGGATATAATGCTACAAAGAAACCTAATACTGCAGCCAAGAAGGAATTGAATAAGAACAAAAAAATAACAATGGATTTCATTATGGAAGGACTATATGATTCAGTAAAAGAAAAAGTGGTTAAATGTTCATCAAATAAAGAACTCTGGGATAAGCTACAAAATCTCTATATTTCTCCCATCATAGAGTCAGAGAATGCCAAAGAAGATGTAGGTACAAAACAAGAAGAAAATTTCTCATCATGTTAGAAAATCTCAGAAGAAGAAGAGAGTGAAGTGGATATTGAGGTAGAATTTAACTATGCTTTCACTCAATTAAGTAAAGAAAAGAAGGAAAACCAATTACTCAAGGAAGAATTAATTAATATAAAGAAAAGTCCCAAAATATCGAAACAAGTACATCAAATTATTAGAGGTTTACAGGATCAGTTGAAACAAGACAAAGAAATTGAAGAAACACTCAAGAGTCATAAGCAGTGTTTGGAAGCCAAAATAGAAGAACAAAAGGAAGAAACATAAAAGATAGAAAATATATTGACAAATCATCTCAAGGAAATAAATGAGGATTTAAATTATCTTGAAGCAGAATTCAGTCAACAAGAAATAAAAATTCAAGAAGAGATAATCACCTTGAATATCCAACTTGAAGAAGCAAAGAAAACTAACGAAGTCATGAAGTCTTAGATAATAAAGAAAGACAAATAGGTTAAGAAGCTTGAAGAATAAGTTGTCACACTAAGAGTCAAAATCGTCAATCTCAGTAAGAACGTTGCAGAGACAAAAACATCCACATTGGCAGTAGAGAATGAAGAGAAGCATTCCAGGTTTCTAGAAAAGAAGAATGAAGAAAAGAGCAAGAGTTATGTAGAATAATCAAAGGAAGGAATCATGGTCAACTAGAATCTAGGAAAATTGATAAAGATACATATTCAAGAAGACCCTCCACATTCAAGCCACAAAGAAGCTTAAATCATGATAAGCCAAGGAATGAATTCAAAAGGACTACACCATTCACTTTCAGGTATGCAAATTTCTTTTATGGTCATTATTTTTATTGTATATAACTTTGGACATAAGGTTGCAGATTGTATGGATTATGAAAGAAATGTTCAAGCAAGAAATGCTTATGTGGCCCCACGTAGAATTGAATGTTACAAATGTCATAAATATGGACACATATCTCATTATTATAGAAGCATGATCGATACTTCCATGAAATAGAACACTGATATCAGATATAAGAAAGTATGGAAAATAAGACAAGAAGAACATGTGAATAAAGATTAGGTCCCAGAAATCGCAAGATTGGAAATAATACAAGATGAAGAGAAATCTACAGAGAAAAAAGAAGATGTCCGATACATAAAGGTTTGGAGAAGAAATGAAAGAAAATAAGGACAGGTAAATCAAGAACAAGTTCTAGAAATCACAAGATTTGTAGTAGTGCGGGAAAGAAAACAAGAGCAGGTAAATAAGGAATAGGTTCAAGAGATTGTACTTTTAGGAATTATAGAGAGAGATCAATCCACTAGAAGAAAGGGAAAAGTCAAAGTTCAAAGGGATGATGAGTCTACAGATGAAGAGGAACATGAATCCGCATCAGAGAAGGTATTTTTTTGAGCCATTAGGCTTGGAGACTCCCAATATTATGAATATTGAACAAGGAGAGTCTAGGAAACATCTCTACAGATAAGAGATTTATCCTTCGAGCAATGTGAAGTGTTTCAGATTGATGTTACAAAGTTAGAGAAGATCAATGGACACATTTGACATTTGATGATCAGTTGCAACATTGAAGACCTCAAAATAGTACAATGAAAGATGGGTCAACATTGTGGATACTTGGGAAGCAGAGTTATGGAAAACATGGACAAAGATGGATTTGTAAGAACACTTAAAAAGTTTGGACATATGTTTGATAGTGGATGAGAGTGGTTCAAATATTGATTCAGATACTGGTTTAGAGAATGTTGGATGATTATGATAAAGGAATATTTGAATTCTTTAACATGAATGATTTTTATATATGTCAGTTGATTACACGAGGAAGCACCAATGGAAAGTAACTCCAAAATGAAGCAAGTATAGGAATACCTACATTGATATACAAAACAATGTGCAGAGAAGTCACCAGAGAGAGATATCCATAAAGGAATATCAATAACATACAAACATGGATACACACCCATAGGGGGAGCTATTATTTTAACCAGGATTGGTTAGCGTAGTTACAGTGTCAGATTGGTAGGGGGATTTAATCCTTTGTCAAAGGGTGATATATAAGAGAAAGGTATGGAATCAAAGAAGAATGAATATAGGGGGAGAAACCCCAAGGAAAAATTATATAGGGGGAGTATCCCCAAGGAGAGTTCAGTAAGGGGGAGAATCTCCAAAGAGAGACACACTTTGTTATTGATGTCAAAGGGGGGGGAAATAGAAACATTGATGAGGAGCATGAGCATGAGTATTTCCATGACTAAGTGTTTCCATAAATGTTGGTGTTTCCATCAATTCCAAAGGGGGTTATTGATGGACAATTGGTTTAAATTGAAGGAAAATTGGTTTGGATAGTTGGTTGTCATTGATGTCAACTCTTGGAGAGTGATATTTTAGATTGATGTCAACCCTTGAGTATGTCCAGTAGCACATTCCGATATCCCCATAGGTGTGGTTAAGGAACCCAGGTTTGTTCGATGTTTTTCAAGGTATTTGGACATGAAGATCAGTGAATTTGTAGGTAAAACTATAATAGATGGATAGTACACGTCGTTCCATTTCCAGTGATATGTGGTACATCACGTAGTTCCTCACGGTCAGGAGATATGTCTTAGTGAAGTTGGGAGAACTCTCATGAATTATCTATAAGACCCTAGAAGGTCAAAGAAGTCAATTATTCTAGAAACTCCTAAAAGAAGTTTACTAGTGAAAGTGGTTCTAACTAGGAGTTAATCATGAGTAAAGTTGTTGCAATAAGAAAATAATTAAAAATAAATTAGTTGCAACAAGAAGTGGCGAGTTTATTAATAATGGATAAAGTGGTTTCAAGTGGGTAAAGTAGTTGAAAGTGGGTTAACCTAAAAGAGGGAAGTTGGGTAAAATAGTTCGAATATGACCACTAAATGAAACTACTTGGAGAGTATAAATAAGAGAGCAAGGGTCTCCCATTAACACCTATTGAGAACATTGAATAAATATTTTATGAAGGTTTATTCAAGTACATCATTGATGAATATGAAGGAACATGAATTTGAAGAAGAGAAAATAGTGGTGGTAAAGTTTCAGAGCTGCAGAGGGAAAGGGTTTTTGAAAAACCCTAATTACTAAGGTCCTTGTGGGTTGCACCATAGTTGTCAAGAGAGACACTTGATGGTAAAGTAGTGTCTATTAAGTGAGTCACTGGTAAAGTTGATAAAAAGGCTGGTAATATGCTACAAAAGCTGAGGAAGGTGAGGTTATCAGTGGTAAGATGTTCTAGGTCAGTCACAAAGCTACATGTATGACTGTATGTGTGTTTTGAAGGGTGTATGATGATGGTGTATGGTTTAGTTTTGGAGTATAAGCTTGAGGCATATCTTGGATGCATGGTGCAAACCCTAGTGCGTGGATTGAGGCATTTTTGTTAAGGTATATTGTTGGTCGTGTTAAGTACTTTATTAGTGAGGTTATGGAACTTTTTTTATGAGGTATATCATGATGATGTGATTCTAGATAGAGATATACCATTGATATATTGAGGCACATCCTTGATACATGTTTATAGGCATTATTGGCTACATAGAACTTCTTTTAATGAATGTTTTGAGGCAGATCTGATTACTGGTGCATGTTTAAGTTTCATTGGAATATATTGTGGTGTATTGTGAGAGGAATTTGTTGGTGATTTTGATATATGGTTAGTACATGCTTGATGATACCTAACAATTATAATTGGCACATGGTTTGATGTAAGAGTTTATGGTATTTTTCTTATGATAGTGTGATGCTTTGCTAGAATCCTCTTATGGATATTTTGGTACATTTCTTGGTATATGGTTAAGATACATGTTGGGACATATTGTTGATGAGTTGGCACATACATGAGGTGCATGGTATGGTGATTTTGGTACATCTTGATGAGTCATATGTTGATCTATTGTTGATACACAATTGGTACATGCTTGGAAAATGGTTCGAGGCACTTGCTAATGGTATTGTTGGCACATGGTTTATGGATGATGTGGCATATATGACTTGATATACTTTTAGAAGAACATATTGATATTGGTACGTCTTATTGATGTTTGTGAGAAGTCTTGGTTGATGCACATCTTGGTGATATTGTGCATATGGTTGAGAGTTGTCTTGTTGATTGATCTTGGTGAGTACATATGATTTGGTTGATGAGATTGATGTGACATGTTATTTGTACAAGTTGTTGGAAAAAAATGATACAGGTGGTTGGTAAAGGTTTGGTGCATGGTCGATGCACTTGTTTATGGTACAGGTTGTTGTGACAATGATAGGTTGGACAGGTTGATAGGTTACAAGTTGAAAATGACAATATCAATTATTTGACACTTATATTTCAGGGTAGTTGGATAGGGAAAGGAAATGGGGTTGTAGCCTCCTTCCTGTTGGTGCTAGAGAATCATGGAGTTGAAGCTTCCTTTAGGTTGGAGCTTGAGAACTAGGTGGTTGTAGCTAGAGAACCCATGGGGTTGTATCTTCCTTCTGGTTGGAGCTAGAGAATTTAGGGATTTGTAGCTTCCTTCAGGTTAGAGCTTGAGAAACTAGGGGGTTGGAACCTCCTTCCATTTGGAGCTGGAGAATTGGAAGTTGGTTCTTCCTTGAATGTAATTCTTTGACATATAAGAAAATCATTTCGTGGTTTTCTCTTGCATTGGGTTTCCATGTAAATATTGGTGTACTGTATATTGTGTGGATTTGTTTATTATTGTTTATTATGCACTGTTGGATGTTAATGTTTATGATACATTAATATATTGATGATGAACTGATGAACATGGTTGAATAAGTTAAAGGAATATAAACGATGGTTAAAAGTGGTATAAATTGCTCATTACGGATTCACTCCCCCTCTCGGTAATCCAATAGTAGGAAGTTGTATGAACAATTTACAAACATATCCCTTTAGGGTTTGAACAAACAAACTCATGAAGACATTGTCATTCTCCACAAACAAGTTGTTAGTGAAATCTTAGAAGGATAATAGGTTCTCTTCATTAGATAGGGATGGTTCACTATTGTACTTGTGTAACAACTTCAAGTTTCAGGGAGGTCATGGACATGTGCAGGAATATTCAATGGGAAAAATCTAGCCATGACCCAAGGGTTTAAAGGTGGTGGGGAAGTTTGATTTCCCCCAACTCTCCCTCCTTCTAATTTGACCATAATATTAAGCAAGATGTAGTTATGGGATTCAACAGATGGAGGGTTAACAAGTTTTTTCAGAAAGGGCTTGAAGGAAGAGCTCGCTTCTTGACATAATCCTAAGGGAGAATTTTGTAGATATATCAAGGGTTAGGGAGGTATCTTGAAAAAAAGTTTAGAATCAAAAGGTACATCAATCAACTCAAGAGATTCACTACCTATACAAAAAATGAAAGGAGAAGTTTCTAAATTAGGGTTAATTCAAGATGAAGATATTTGACATTCTCGAAGATTTTTCCAGGTCATGAGCTTATATGGATATGAGTATATTGGAGTATTCTCAGGATCTAGGTTTCTTCTGGTATGTCTTATGTTATATGCCATATCTTTTCTTTGTGGAGTTTCTAGGTGAAAAAACCAACAACCAAGTGCCTGAAACTTGTTCACTTTTGAGTATCATATCTTACAATGTCGTATTCCCAGGGAAAGATGTATTCAAATTCTGTTCCCCCACAATGACACCATTTTATATGTTGTCCCTCGAGATGTTCATGGATGTCAATGGAATGATGTTGGGGCATCCCGAGAGATAAGAATCTGATTGAGCGTTAAAGCCATGCTTATAACAACAAAAATTGTTCAGAAATGTGGGGTAAAGTTTTCTCTCTCTCTTATAGAAATCTCGACCCTCAAACAATCCCAGACCATATATCAAAACATTCAACCTCAAGAGGCATTTTTCCATGAGTGCTTCATACAATTTGATTTAAGAGTGGTGAGTGATGGATTTAGAAGAAATAAATGATAAACATGTGAGGAAGATTTAAGGTGAATCTCACAATTTATGGAAAGAACAAAATGCTGAGCAATTAAGAATTCAACAGTTCTAATAGATGCATAAGATCATTAAATCATGTATCAAATAGTAAAAATTTCCATACATTTAAAGCAATGGAGGCACCCTCTGCATATCATTAAACACATGAAAAAATGACAAGAAGGGGTCATACATTCAGAGGAAATAACTTTAGTATCATAAACTATAAAACATGTATTTACACTGAACATGTTCTAAAATTTGTTTCTCAATATTTTATTAATGGTAATCAAATACACGAATCGAAAAATGAGATGGTGGCTTTATAGGAACACATGCACAAAAGTGTTGGAAAATGTTTAACAGGTAGCGCATGCTTGTCATTGATGGAAAGTAAAACAGTGAAGATGGCATGAGTACAGGAAGAATGTAACAGATGGGAACCATAAGTATTTTAGGAAGAGGCTGCAGAGCAAGCCCGATAAGTTTAGAAGAGATAGTGCAGAGGATTGTTGGCAGGTTATTATCAGGCAAAGTAAGCTTGTCATTGATGGCAAGATCAGAGTATGCAGCGAAGGAAAAATAAGGACAAAGTACGCTCCGGAGGAGAAGCTCCAGTGATCACTGGATCTCATCCTGAATTCCCGATGGCTGTCAGATCTGAATGAAGACAAAAGGAGCGCACAGATCTGGAGGATAGATCTCAGGTGTTAGATCTGAGCACAGGGTCCAACCACCGTTGGATCGAGGAAAACCTGCATGATCTTTAAAAGGGAAAGGAGTAGAGGGCTCACAAATCTTGAAAGCAGGAGGACCGTCCATCTCAGGGGGTTATGTGGACCATTGATTCGACTCCTTGTCGGAGTTTCGGGGATTGAGAGTTGGAGATGTCAAAGAATATTGACATCAAGAATCCTGAAATCGCGATGTGTGAAATCTCGACTGAATCTGAACCGTCAGATCAAGATGTGATCTAGACTGTTGACCCGACTTACTTCAGCAGACCACGTCATCTAGGAACACATGGCACAACTAGGTAATGACAAGTGTCAGACCGATTCAACATGCCAAGCACATGTAAGTCACGAATCAGGGTGACACGTGGCATTTATTTAACACATGTGACGTCAGCAGACTTACACCATGTCGGAGTTTCGAGGATCGTGTGTTGGAGATGTCAAAGAAACAATGCAACAGGAATCCTGATTTCGCGATATGCAAAATCGCGACTTAAATCGCAGCCGTTGAATCAAGATCAAATATGGACCGTTGATTCGAGTCCATGTCGGAGTTTCGAGGATCGAGTGTTGAAGTTGTCAAAGAACATTCACCATAGGAATCCCGATTTTGCGATATGCGAAATCACGATGTAATCTGAGCCGTCAGATCAAGCTTTAATATGGACCGTTGATTCCAGTCAATGAAGAGGCATCGGGGATCGAGAGTTGGAAATGTCAAAGATTATTGACATAAGGAATCCCGATATCGTGATATGCAAAATCTCGATTTAATCGAAGCCGTTGAATAGAGATCAGATCTGGATCGTTGATCAAACTCCATATTGGAGTTTCACGAATTGCGACATAGAGAGGCAAAGAACTCAATGCATCAAGAATGCCGAAATTGCAGAATCACGATTCAATCGTAGCCGTTGAATCAAGATTAGATCTGGACCATGAAATCATAGGACATGTGGCAAGTGATCAAAATTTCGTTGACTTGGGGTCAACGGAGTATAGTGTCGAAAATCGTGAAATGCGAAATCACGAAAGCGCCTTATGCATAAGGCTGTGGTCACATCCCTTGGACACATCAATGAGAGATAGAGGAAAGAGATAGAGCAACCAAGCTCGTTTTCGGGGATCACGACTTGGAGAGGCAAGAACACAATGCAACAGGAA
This sequence comes from Picea sitchensis, assembly GCA_010110895.2. Taxonomy (NCBI): domain Eukaryota; kingdom Viridiplantae; phylum Streptophyta; class Pinopsida; order Pinales; family Pinaceae; genus Picea; species Picea sitchensis. Next base: position 65,697 of record SNQJ01S0048826.1, on the reverse strand, counting down.
TGTCGAAATGCCGAAACTCGATTTAAAGGCAAGATTAATAAAGCCCATCCAATGGTGTAGATTAACCTGAAGGAGATCTGTGGGCTACTGTTGCATGACATAGTGAAACTGCTAGAAACCATTGATGGTTTCTACCAGAGGATGCGAAGACACTTCGGGATGACTGACAGAGGAGGTGAAGAGTCTCTGAGAGGAATGAAGATGTTCGTGGAGGTGATTGACAGTTGATGAGCATTGAGGCCTGTAACTGAAACAGAGAAGGTGAGTTCGACTATCCCAGAGAAGACAAAGAGTCTCAAACTTCTAGAGAGGTTGAGGAATCTCAGTATAACATACAGTGATGCTGGACACGTGGGGCAAACCACCAGAGAAGCTGAAGAGTCACAATGATGATCAGACAGAGCACTCGAGTGGTGGAGGATAACGGCCCAGAGTCAACATGCAACGGCATTGCAAACATTTAATGCACAAGGTGCACAAAAGCTATAAATACACGGTACAGAGAAGAGATGGGGTTGCGGTTGCTATTGGAGTTTGCAGTGGTTTTTGTTGGTGAAGGTGATTCATGTGTGAAGAAGGAGGAGAGTGCAGCAGCTGAATATCACAGAAGAGGAACTGTGCAGTGAATGGACATGGCGCATAAAGCATAAAAAGCGGAAGAATAGACATCGCAAGTGATGTGTGCAGAAAGGCAATGAGGCAGATAGAGCAACGAAATGCAACATAACAGTGATGAGTCT
>SNQJ01S0048826.1:25962-64947 GCA_010110895.2 Picea sitchensis | reverse complement strand
GTAATCTCTCCATTGTGCTATCTTAGTATCCCATTGATCCACCTACTGAAAAGTATTCAATTCTTAAGTTACCAGGCATACTTAGTTTACAACCCTAAGTAGTTTCCTGGAGTGATAACAACATGAATATGTCGATATACACCTTTGTGTTTGAGTGTATGAAGTGACTAATTATGTAAGAAGGATATTGATGAAGATAGTTTTTTCCAAGAGAATCCTACAAATAAAAAACAAGGATGCAATGGAATTTTCATGAAGGAGAACAAGCTCAGGGGGAGCTGTAGAAACAAGAAGGTTGTTGGTTTCATAACATAAAATGAAAAGTATAGTGCAAGGGGGAGAATATCCCTTTTCCATTGATTTCAAAGGGGAAGAGTGCAGAGAAAGGGGGAGATTTGAAGAAAGAGAGAAGTGCAAGAAGGATAGGAGTGCCAAAACAACTATGTGTTTCCATCAATGACAAAGGGGGAGTTTGTTGGAAATTGTGTTGTATTTGATGTCAAAGGTAGACATGAATGTGAGAGTCATGGATGTCATTGATATCATAGATAAGGGGATACTAACTGTTGTATATGATAGGGAGAGACTATGAATGCCTCCATGCATTGTGTTAATGAGTTTATGCACATTTAATCTGTGTGAATAAAGTCAAGAGGAATGAAATGACACTGAAGAAACCGAGGAACAAGATTTGACAGGGGGAGATTCCGAGAATAAACTTGGTATAATTTTCTATTAGGTTAAAATGTGTTTCTTAGTGTGTTTCTTTAGTATACATTTGTAATCCAATGGTCATGATATGTTCTAGACATAGAGTGATCTGACAGCTCATATTATCCTCAATATTAAAAGCTACATTGATCCATGTCTTAGCACTCGATTGGTCCATAATCTCTATTTAAAGAGTATGGAGGGGAATTTGCTAATGATCGATTGTGAGAAAATATATTATCATATTTTTATTTTTCCTTAATAAATTGCCTCAAGTGGCCATGTTGGTTGGGGCTGTGGATGTTTCCCCAATGAAGTTTTACCACATAAAACATTAGTGTGTTGATCTTTGATCTAGCTGCATGAGTGGTTATTGAAGGTGTTCATCCTATATTGGAATATCCTGTGTAATCCTATTTGAAATATTAGGTCCCTTTTTAAATATTTTCCCAATGACAAAGCCATTAGAACCATTTGAAAGAATAGGCCCCTTTTTAAGGATCTATGTGATGGAAAAACCATCAAGCCTTTTCAAAATATTGAGCCCATTTTTAAAGATCTACATGATGGGAAATCTATCGAGCCTATGATCTACCCAATTGTAAGGACATTGGGATCCATCAAAAGAATTGCATGTCCTTCAAAATATGATTTGAATCAGATCCGAATAAGAACAATTGGATACAACATAGTCTCTTGGATGATCAACAATGGAAAGGTTCAAGCCCATGGATGATGAGGAGATCGACTTGCTGACACGAAGGGCCCCATGCCATAATGATCGGTGTACACACCTACATTCAATTAAAAACATAAGGCAAGCTTGATATGTAAATTTAAGGAAGAGGATTATAGTAAAAGAGAAAACAAATGATGTATTAAAAAATACAACATTCATGAGACCTTTTCCGCATTATGAAAAAGACAAAAAAAAAGAGAGGAGGAATGAGTTTGGGGGAAGCTAAAGGGTTGGGGATGATTGAACTTCTATCTACCCCCCAGTTGATCCTACCTCCTATATCCTAAATTTTGGAGAAGGATAAAGGGATTTTTTTCCTAAGAAAGCAGATGGATGCTTCCCAAATATTGTTGAGGATCATAGAGATGTTGATGTGTTTTCTGAACACCCATAAATTGGGTGATTGGGGTGCATACTTGAACCTATTTATCTCTCAAATGGAGACCAAAATTTTGAAAATTGGAAAGTTCCAGATAACCTTCACCTATTGATCATGAATACACAACAATTTTTTAAAGATTTCAAAATCAATTTTAGTGTTATAGTTCTTCTTCACACAAGGTCAATGGGGATGGTTTCTATTTTGAAAAGAGAAGAAAATAAAATATATCAAGAAGGAAATTTCTCATGTTCATATTCTCATTTTATAATTCCTATGTTTCATCTTCATATATCATTTTACAGAATAAAGAATAGAGGTCATATGCCCAAGATAGTGCCAATTTTCTCCCACATTCTACATTACCTGAACACTTAGTCATTTACCACGTCCTCTCTATACCACTATTCCATACTTATATATTTACCTTATTATCATTCCTCTCCTTGGTCATATTCACTCTCCTTACTCTCCATACTAAGGAGTAGGTCATATTCACTCTCCTTACTCTCCGTACTTAGTCATTTTCCATCTCCCACAATACCCGCATACTTAGTCTATTTTTTCCTTTTCTCCACATTACTTACCCCTCTTACACTCTATTGCATCACTCTACATACTTAGTCATTTTTTATGAATTATGTTGTGTGAGATTCCCTCCCATATAACTCCCTCCACAAAATCCAACCTCCGCACACCCAAACTTCCACACACTCATTCCTTCGCACACTCATTCCTCCGCACAACTATATAATCACAAAATATTTCAACACTTAGATATTTATCCAAAATGTTTTTACTAAGATTTACCAAGTGTTACACTCTCCTATTTCTCCGCACACATTTATCCACACACATTCATTTCCCTACTTCTCTACACACATTTTAGTTTATTTTATGATATTATTATTTCATGAAATTATTCATCATATTCCTATATCAAATATTTTTCTAAGCTTTATTCCACCTATTCTTTGGAATATTGGGACACATGGTAGTGAAGTGTATATATCACATTGGGACAAATGGTAGTGAACTAGACCTATCCTTAGGTGACACTTGGATGATATTTTTTGGACATGGATTACTAGTTAGTGACTTGGCATGATGACTGGGTGATGAGGTGGGAACCAAAAGCTATACTATGCACAAACTACACAAGGTTCCATGACTCTCTCTACTTCACAAAAAGATAATATGGGATGCCATTTTTCTTATAAATATAATATGAGAACTATCACACAATGCATGTGAGATAAATACAGTGTACTTGCAAATCAAAGGCTAAGGATTCACGTGGATAATATATCAATGATTGTTGAGTGCCTATCTTCCAGAGGTCATAAATTTTGATTCCGATGTCTAAATTGAGAAAACGAGAGATTGTTGGAAATATAGAGAGATGGAAAACAACTTGGAAATTGTTTCCATGGCTAAAATGATAGTGATAATTCCTGTAAGCCTTTGAGGTCTCTGTATACGCCACAAATATACCCTTTTGTATTAAAGGATCCAAATTCATCCTCTTCTCCACAGGCACAAGGATGTAGACTTGACAACTGAATATTCTCAAATGTATTATCTCTGGCTTCACTCGTGAGAATGCATCCTTCAGAGTATTGCCCCCCAATATACTATGAGGAATATTGTTTTTCAATTATACTTTTGTGTTACATGCCCCTATCTAAATAAACATAGGGAACTCCTGGTCATGTGTCATTGACCTGGAAGAACCGATTCTTTCTCTCCACAACCCCCTTTTTTAGGGTTGTATGAGACTGTCATCTCTCTCTTGATTCCTTATTCCTTGCATAAATCCTTGAATTCATTGGATGTGAACTCTTCCCCATTATATGACCTCAATACCTTGATATTCTTTCCTGTATGGCTCTCCACCTAGGCCCTGAACTCCTGAACCTAATTGAAGACCTCATCCTTAGTCTTCATAAAGAAGATCTAGGTTTTCTTGGAAAATTCATCAATGAACATCACATAGTACGATGATCCTTGCATTGATTCTACTGACATTGGACCAATCACATATGAATTTATAAGATCCAAGATCCACTTGGACCTACTCTCCTTTCTTAGAAAACAACCTTGGAATTATTTCCAGGTGCACACCCTTTGCACACTCCTTGTTGCTAAAAAATGAACCCTATAATACCTATAATAATCCCACTCATAATCATAAATGCCTTGTAGTGTAGGTGTCCCAAAATCCTATTCCATAGCTCACATAGGTTATCATTTTCACTTACCAAATCCTAAATAGGATTTCCCTGCAACCTGTATAAAGTTCCCTCTCTAAACCCAATGACCACTACTATGTTCGAGCTATATTTATCTAGACATATGAGTAATTTCCCTATATTGAAAGTAACAAAAAAACCCATATATTCCACATTTGAGACTAAGAGCAAGTTCTTCTTCAGTGCTGGTACATAATGCACATCGTAGGTATCAAACGAACCTTCTAACTCAATATGGAAGAAAATTATTCCCTTTACCTTCATTGCATACTTGGTATCATCACCAAGCTCCATGTGAACTCCCGAGTTGCTATGAATTAGACTCCTAAATATCTCTTGTTCCTCTTTCAAACAACGAGATGCACCACTGTCCAATTACCACGCACTCCTAGTAGTTGTGCTGGTAGAAAGGTAATAAACTAGTGAGAAATCCTTCTCAAAATTTTCTACAAACTCATCTAGGCATGTCTCTGTTGATGCTGATATCCACATCTTTCCTCTCCCCTTCTTCTTCTCTAGACAATGAAATTAATGAAGTCCATTCTTATGACATGAGAAGCACTTGACTTTACTCAAGTCCTTCTTCTTCCCCACCTGTGATGCTCCTCCATCATTGTTACCCTTCTTGTTGTAACTCTTTCCTTTTCCTTTCCTTGTATTAATAACAAGAGCCAAGTTCTCATTACTACTTAACTAATTTTTATTTTTGGACTTCTTCAGAGTCTATTCTTGGAAGCAATCATCCCAAATACTCTTCTAATTTGGGAGTTTTTCCCAAGCGTAGACTCCCTTGACAAATGATTCTGAAGACTTGGGAAAACAATTCAATTCCACATTCATGAGATTTAAGTCATCCTATTTCTCCCCTATAGCTACAAGTTGATCACATACCTGAGTGATACTCATGAAATAGCTAGTAACATTGTTAGATCTAGACATCTACATAGATCTGAGTCTATTTCTTAATACCATCTTCCTATTCATGTTAGTGCTTTGGAATAATCCTACCAAGGCATTAAACATATATTTTTCCATATTATTCTCAAATAAGTGAGGAATTATATGATTCTTAATTGAATCCAGGAGTACCCTCTCATCTTTATTCTCCTTCTTCTGGTGAACTTCCAATTCTTGTATATCTGTTGGTGGAACAACTACTTTGTCCACTAAATCCCAAAGGTCATACTCCTTCCATTACAAAGTAACTCTTTATATCCAATATAGGAAGTTGGATGCTCCATAAAATCTGTCTTTAACTCTCAAATTGGCTGATGTCATCCCTTATACCTGATAAACAACCCTAGAAATAAATTGTTGTTGAAACTACCCCTGTAATGACCTATACAATCCTATATGCGCCTATCCTTTATGGAACTCCCATTTGTACGTGGATTTTATTACTCCAAACTGTGTATACATGACCATCTCTAATGAAATCTTCATATATAAGCGACTGCTCCTTCTGCAATCTACATACAACTTCGTACGACTGCAAAAACCTAGTTTTTCCTCAGTATCGTTGTTTCCCTGAAATCCAACCCTTGATTTTTGATTGTTGGTTATGAATATGCTAGGATATCCTTACAAATATGATAGATCTATTATCAACTTCTATGTATATGAGATCTGGCTTCCTCTCAAAGCGACCGCTTTGATACCATGTTGAATTTCCCTACTCTCGCACCTAGGTATCTTGTTATCTAGTGATTTCCTTGCTGTAAATCAAATTAACAACTCACAAAAAAACACACACTTGTTGAAATAATCAACTCAAATAAATATAACAGAAGTAATACTGGAAACCAATGTCTCAAACAAAATACTTTAAGATATTATTCCCATCAACTAAGATTATCATTCAAATAAGTTCAAATCTTACAATGGCTCCCTTATTGGGATAATGGCCCACAAAGAAATACATAAAGCTTTAGACAACCCCTGCAAACCTTAGCAATATCCTGGTATATTGTACGATCCTGAACTTGCATGTTTCCTGAAATGTACATGTATTTCCTTAAGAAAACCCATGTATACGTGTCCGTCTGTATTGAAACCCACATACGCATGGTCAAAAACTATACGAAAAAATATGTATATATTGAACTTGCTTTTGTAGCTCTAATCTGTTGAGACCCACTGGCAACTGCCTCTGTTCTCTCTTCTCCCTGACCTGATCTCTATATGGAAATATTTCTCCACCTATCCAAGATCTCCTTGAATCACATTCCTTCATGATCCAATCCTCTTGAGAAAAAGTCCTTCTCTGCTCTATATCAAGTGTATCAAGTGTATCCTCCTTCACCCTTACCATGCTTTTCTAATATTGAGTTATGACCCAACCCTAATATCCAAAGTGATTGATGTTTGATATTACTTCTTACCTCACTTGAGATTGATGGCTATTATTTAATTCACTAATGCTAATTTTATCATTTCATTAAATAAAAATCAACTTATCAATAAAAGCACTTTACTTTAATAATTCATTTAATTAAAGTAAAGTATCAAGGTAGAAGGATTTTTATGACATCCACATGTCTAGACACTTAAACCTATATGGAGGTACCTATCTAATGCTACAAATATCAACATTTCTAGTCCAGGATGTGTATTGGTTCAACCTAGAAATCCCCTTTGTGCCCCACCTGGATCAAAGTCCAATCAATTACGTGGTTAGGGTTAGGCACATATTTCTTTAATAATGACACAAGAAATACATTATGCACTCTAATGGATGCATGAAATGCTAGCATGTATGCAATTGACCCTATCGTTTCTAAGATCTCAAAAGACCCACAATATCTTGCTGCCAACTTTGGGCAGCAACCCAATCTTAGACAAATTCTCTTTGCTTTCAATTTTAAAAATACTTGTTCACCCACTTTAAAATATTTGAAAAATATGTTCTTGTCTACATAACTTTTCTTCCTATACTGGGAGGCTTTTAAATTCTTCCTAATCTTCACCATCTACTCTTCCATTTCCTTCAACAAATCTATCCCAATGAAAACTTTGTCTACTGGATTATCCCAAATCACTAGTGTCTTACACTTTCTTCCATACAAAGCTTCAAATGGGCTCATTTTTAATACAGCTTGATACCCATTATTGTAAGCGAATTCAACTAAGTGGATATAATTCTCCCACTTTGATGGTTGGTACATCACATGTATTCTGAGAATGTGTTCAATGATTTTGTTGGTCCTCTTTGTTTTCCCATATTACTATGGGTGACACATTGTACTGAGATTTAAATTTGCCCCAAAGCCTTTGAATAAACCTTTCCAAAACCTGGCTGTGAATTTTGGATCTATATCTGAAACAATTTCCCTAGGCACTCCATGTAGCCTAACAACTTATTTCATGTATATTTATACAATATTTTCTTCCTTTTGCGTAGTATTTACTGGAATAAAATGTGCATCCTTCGTCAAATTTCTCACCACCACCATGATGTAATCATGTTTCTTCATTTTTCTAAGCATCTTTGTAATAAAATAAATTGTAACCACTTCTCGTTTCCACTTTGTTACCACTCTGTAAATTTGTTTGGCTGATAAAACAAATGACAGAGGTAACCTACAAACCAACTTTAGAGCCGGGAACTAGCCTAATCAGCTCAGAGAGGGCTCTCTCATGTCACTTGGTGTTTCTTTGATAATCAATAACTAGGTTTTGTTGTTTTGTTTTTTTTTTTAAATTTGCTGGCAAAGAAGGGGAGGGACACTTAGGGCTATGGAGCCAAACTTCTGAAAATGAATAGAAAAACTAATTGGCCAATAGAACTCTCCAGAAGATAAAGGATAAATGAGGCGATAAATCTGAGTTATAATTTGTAAATTTGCAGAGTGTACGAAGAAAAGAAAACATATAACTGCATCAGAGCATTAAATGAATGAATTCTGAATTAGTTAGGAAGAACTTAACACAATTTAAATTTCTTCAGCCGAGAGCATCACAAGACGAATTCTAGGCCTTTGACTATCCAATTTAAATAGAAGACAGTGAAAATGAAATTAGAAATACAGGAAATACGTACAAATAGAGGAGACAAAACTTGGATCACCACCATTAGAATATTTTCATGGAAAATTCAAGACTTTTGCATATGTATTCAATTCAACTTCAAAAAATTACAATTCAAAGTTCCAAACAACTAAAATTGTGCCCTTTCACTTCTAGCAACATTAATACATTCAGAACCTCTAATACTTATACAATTCGAGTTCCTTCAGTTTGAAACCGATTACAATAACTGAAATGAAACGTTTCATCTTCTAAACTGATTACATTAATTACAAATGACAGTTTCAGTATTTGAACCGATTACAATGGTTTACAAGAAAAATGTTTTATGCTCCAGTTTCCTCCAACGCTTCAACTCCTTCGTTTTCCACTTGTTCTATTATGGTCTTCTTGTTCATCTTCCATTTTCAATGACACCTGTACATCATCTACTAGTCTCTGGAAAAATGCACTTTGTCTTACCTAGCCATATTATCTCCTTCCATTGCAAGTCAGAAGGGGTATCATAATCCATCATTTCCTTGATGAATATCTCCATGTCAATGCAGGAGGAATATGTCATGACTGGTAGTCCAATTTTCACTATTTTGAAATGATTCAAAGTCTCAAAATCTGTAATCAAATGCTCAACCAGGGTTGTTCCTTTCAAGTTTTCCTTCAGGTTTTCAAACTTGGAGTGATCCATTCTGCACTGAGTGAGGCGATCGTTGTATTCTTCCTGATCATATAACTTTCCTTTTCCATCCCAAACTGGTGGGATACATTTGACAAATAATTCTTCGAACAGATCCTTGAATTCTTTCACAATTTGCTCCATCTGTGTTGCCTTAGTTTGGACTGATTTCATCAAGTTATGTTTAGCAATAACCCTCCTGACCCAAATGATCAATGCAGTTCTGTATTTGACTCCAATAGTCTGAATTTATATAGTAGGGATGGAGTTTAGTAGGTTTATATCATTTTGGTCCCACTCTAATGGTTTCTTTGCTAAAGGCTCATTTACAATAGTGCACCTTCTTCTGGTTGTGATGGCCATGCTGTATTTATCATTGATGAAGTTTAAATATAGTCTGAACTTGGCAGCTTCAACAGTTATTGAATCCCAGATGATATGCTTGGCTCCCTGCAATGGTCCTCTTCCTCTTAATCTTGTTTTCAATTTTTCCATATTTTCCTGCAAGGCTTGATTCTCCTTCTGAAATTTAGCTATCCTTTCATTCTTTGCTTGCATTTCTTGCTTCAATTTATCTATGTCCCCTTTTAACCCCTTGATTTCTCCTACCTTCAGGCTAACTTGTGACATATCCTAGACAATTCCTTCAGTGCTTGGCCCATCTTCTTCAGTAGGAGGTACAACTACAACTTTTCCCAACAATTATGTTTGTCCTTGTGACCAGTTCACCGTTTCTTTCTCTAACTGCAACACCTTAGATTTGTAGTGAAATGCCTCTTATCGAAATGCTTCTTTCTCCTGTTCTAGAGCAACCAGTTCTGCTGTTTGTGGATGCTTTGTGGTAGAACTTTTCAGTTTCTTCTTCAATCTTTGAATCAACTTGTCCTTCTCATCCAATGAGGATTTCACCCCTTGGGGGCCTTCAGATTCTAACCTCTTGACCCATGTCTTCCAAGCTCTGATGGATTCCTTTTCTTGCCTCAACTGCCCTTCCAATTTTTATTGCATAAGATGGCAGCTTTGAATTCTTCAAGATCAAACTCAGATAGTCAGAATACAACATGTCACTGGTGTTCCTATGGAATTTGACTTTGTTTGGAGCATTGCTGTTGTCATATCTTATCTTGATATCAGACACTTTTTCTTTATCTGCAACTGCAATGTTAAAAGTCCTCTTTTCAATGTCCCTCACTGTGAATAGGGAAGATTTATGCTGAGATATATTTTCCACTTTAGGTAATAACTCCCTAATCTCACTCATAGCCATGTTTATTTTCTCAACATACTATTTTTCCAAGTCTTCTTTGGATTGATAAGCTGCCCTAAAGGTTTTATCAAAGATGTGATTTGTTTCTATTGAAGGTTCTTGAGTTGCTTTCACTTTGGAGTTTTCTTCCCTTTTCAACCTCTACAGTGCTATTACCACTCTCCACCATATCCATATTCACTTTTTCTTTAGGCTCTTCTTCCTCTAAATCCATTATCTGTGGGGACTGTGTAATATTCAAATTCTTAGGGATAGTCTGCTGATCACTGGTGCCCATGGCCTCTGAACTTCTTCTCTTTCTCTAAACACTAACCTTGGGGAATTTGAATATCAATTTATGAGGATCTTGTTGTGTTTGACTCTGTTGCAGGGTTGCCTCCACTTGTTGTGTTTGAGATGGTTGCAAGATTGTTTCCATATCAACAAAGACTTCTAGATTTTCCAACTTATCAAAACCCTCAACATGTTCATGCTCATAAGGGGCATGTTTGTTCATCAGTATTATATTGGATATGATTTGATGTGGATCATATCTTCTTCCTTGTAGTTGTGCAAAACCAAACTCTTTGAGATTTTCTTGAATCTGAGCTATGCATGATCTAGTTTTGATAATGAAGGGTCCAATGATAAAAGGGAATTTGAGGTTGGAGTCTTTGTGAAATTTCAGGAAATGATCTATCTCAAATATGATTCTTTCCCTGATGAATTCAAGGGAAAAGACTCTCGGGGTTAGAAAAATAGGAAATATGTAAGGGGATTCATGAAAACCATAAACCCATATGAATGTTGAATTCATGAATAGTACCCATTCCCCCACTCTGTTTTCTGGATTTGGTTGCACATAGCTCCTCATGTCATCCATAACTCTGGGTAGGCTAATGTTGAAAATAAAATTGTAAGCGCTAGACATGAGTTTGTTGATGAATATGAGCAATGTGATCCTTTTACACTCATTTGATATAAATGTTGCTTCAGGGAATTCTCTCTTATTTGTCTCCAAGAAAATCTTCAACAAATAGGTGTAATATCTGAAATGCCTTAGAGAATGAAAGTTCACTAGCTGATTATGAATATTATCAGCTATGAATTTATCAAAACTCACGCGGATTGATAGACCATAATATAACTGAAAAAATGTTCATAGGAAACCCAACATGAGTTCGACCACATGTCTGTCATTGTCTAGACATAAAATTCGACTCAACAGGGAACATAACCATTAGACCCTAATGACCATTATACTCACATTCATTGGCAAAGACAGTCTCTCTGAAAAATGTTCTGGTTTGACAATTGTCTGTAAAAACAAATCTCTAAATTCTGATGGACACTCTCTGTAGACCCTAATTAGATTTTCTTCATCGAAAGGTTTAGACACTACAGAGAAAGACTCTGGAATGCTGGGGGAATAAAAAATTGATAGACTCTATACCCTACACATGACCTGAGAACCTTGTTTATTTATGACGACTTTCTCTTCCTGTGAATACTGCTCTACGCACCATCCTATGAATTTGGGAAAAGGGAAAAAGAGTTCCATGGAATAAGGGACTATGGTGGCCTAGACTACTTCAAGGAATGGTATATGATTTCCAACATTATCAGATAGATTGTTTCTGGACACAAAGATGGGTGAAATGGTGATTTCAGTGTCGAAAACATCTGAATCTTAGTCAATTAGGGATTCTTCATTTGATAGAGGGTCTTTCTATGTTACTAAAGTTACGATAGGGTCCATGGAGGTGATGAGAAATACTTGTAAATGAGAAGAAATGGTGTGAGTTTGGCATATTGTCGAACTGCAGTTGAATGGGGGTGGTCGCGCCAACTTTCAAACGGTCCAATATTTCAAAAAATAATAAAATAAAAAACAAATTCCCTTTATATACTTTTCCAATTTTGGGGGCATGAGGAAGTGGTTTGGGGAAACCCACGTCTCGCCCTTAAATGCACCTAGTGTCACCACATGGTCCCGGCTGAAAACCATAGTTTATTTTTCACCTCGCTTTCAGAACTTATCCCTTGTGCAACTTCTCCCCCCGAAATGATCGTTGACCGTCAATTTGGGGAGTTCATGATCTATAATGTATCGAGCCCCATCACTTTAGTGCCCCACCAGATTTAGATTCATCCTTCCATATTTAGCCTCATCCTCTAATTTTTTAATCCTCCAAACCGATTTGGCGTCTTGCTAAGTCTAGAAATCTCGATTTCTCACAAAATATATACTGGTGATAACACACTTAATAATGGGAATTGGATGTAACAACCCCGCTGTATGTCTATGTTTGGTCTTCACCTTTTGACACTCCAGGCATATGGCTATGTAATTAGCCACTTCTTTCTTCATTCCTGACCAAAATTATTGGCTTCTTACATCTACAATGGATTTATGATATGTTGGGTTCCCAACATATGGTACATTGTGCATTTCCCTCAACACTGTATTTTTCAGCTCGCCGAAATTTTGCACATATATTTTTTCTCTATACATGAGTATTCCATCCTCTTTTTTTCTCATAATAATTAAATTTCTACTGTAAATTGCCTTGCTATGTTGTTTCTTTTATTTTTAAATATTGTTGATCTGAGTTTGCAACTTCTAAAATTATGACATCTTTTAAATTTGTGTTGTACATGATGATGGATGAAATATTATTTTCATGTTATCTTCTACTAAGTGCATTAGCCACTTTATTTTCTTTTCCTTTGATATGTTTAATTTGAAAGTCATGTTCACTAAAAAATTCAAGTCATCTAGTGTTTTTGTAATTTAATGTTGGCTGGCCAACAAATGTTTTAGACCAAAGTGGTATGTCCTTAGCTCAAATATTATTCCCATGAGGTAATGTCTCCACATTTTTAATGCATGGGCAATGGATTCTAATTCCAAGTCACGAGTAGCACAATTCCTCTCATGATCTTTTAATTTTTGGGACTCATAGCATACTACATGATCTTTTTGAGTGAGGACTCCACCGAGCCCTTCTCTGCATGCATCTATGCACAAAACAAAGTATTCATCTAGATATGCAATATTTAAGATTGGTGCACTTGTCAAAATGTCTTTCAGCTGTTGAAATCTATCTACACACTTGGGAGTCCATTCAAATTTTAATCCCTTCTTTTGTAAGGAAGCGATTGGGATTGCAATATTTGAAAAAACTTTAATGAATCTTAATTAATAAATAGAGATACCCATGAATGGTTTGACCTCTGTCACATTTCTTGGAATTGGACATCCTCTAATGGAATTTATCTTCTTAGGATCAAATTTTATCCCATCCACTGAAATAATATGCCCCAAGTAGTGAATCTTATTTTGATAAAATATGCACTTACTTAGTTTGGCATACAAGTTATGCTCTCTTAAAATTTGCAACACCATTCTTAAATGATGATCATGTTCCTCTTATGTCTTTGAGTAGATGAGTATATCATCTAGGAACACAATCACACACTTGTCCAGGTACTCCCTGAACATTCCATTCATTAAGAACATGAAAACAAATGGGGAATTTGATATCCCAAATGGCACTACTGTAAATTCATAATGCCCATATATTGTTATGCATGTTTTCTTTATGATATATTCTTCTTTTATCCTTACCGGTGATAACCTAATCTCAATTCAATGTTAGAAAAGATCCTTGCACCCTTCAGCTAATCAAATAAATCATCAATCCTTGGAAAATGATATTTGTCCTTTATGATGACCTTATTAAGCTATCTGAAATCAATACATAGCCTTAAGGTTCCATCTTTCTTCTTCACACAAAACATTGGGGAACCCTAAGGTGACACACTTGGGCGTATATATCCCTTCTTCAAAATTTCTTCAAGTTGCATCAACAACTCCTTCAATTCTAGTGTGCCCATTCTGTAAGGTGTCTTGTACATTGGGGAATCCCTTGAAACCAAATCAATAGATAAATAAATGTCTCACTTTTTTGGAAGTCCTAATGTTTTCCCCAAAAAATCCTCAAAATATTTCAAGACCGGATGGTCTTCAATACTTGTCATTTAATCTTTGGTTGCCTCTTCCATATGGGATGCAAAAATCTGGCACCCCTTCCTGAAATTCTTTTTCATTCGCATGACCAAAATTTATCTAACAACTACAACTCTTGGAATGCCTTGAAATTTTCCTTGCTTCCCTACCTTTTCAATACAAGTGATTTCTTTTTGTAACAATCTAGGACAACTTGGCGTTTTTCCAACCAATTCGTGCTAATTAGACAACCATATGAACCCAATGGTATGATGTTCACATCTACCCTTTTGTTGAGTCCATTCATGTCTATTGGAAAATATTTAACCAACTCCATGATTTTCCTCTTAGCCCCTATGGCTAATTGAATTAACCAATATTTCTCATGCTTAGTTATTTGAAAGTGAAATATTTCAACAATCTTAGAGTTTATGTAACTACGACTAGCTCTAGAATCAATTAAAATTGCTATGGGATGATTATCAATCTTACCTTCTACTTTGATCATGGGGGGTTGATATTATTCTTGCTTGTTGTCCAAGGCTATAAAAATAATTGGCATGTTTCCTCTCATGTCCTCCACTATTACAACCTATTGAATATTTTTGACAATCCTCATTCTTTCACCTTTGTGAGGGAAATCCCTATATAAGTGATTTCCCTCACATCCCCAACATTGTACAAGTTGTTTCCTTGGCCTTTTTCCAAATGAATATTCCATCTTGGGATCATTTTGGGTTGACTGTCCTTACTGATTTTCTTGGGAGTTGTTATTGAAAAAGGGTGGCTTAAAAACTTTCCACCTTTGACCCATTTTTCCTTTCATCTTTTCATTCCAAGGTTTTTGGAACATTTGCCTCCCTTTTCTCTTCTCATAAAGAAACTTTGCACACCTTATGGATTCCTCCAAAGTTCCAGGGTTATCAAAGTGAATATTTTCACTGTAGAAGGAGGGTAACCCACTAAACAACCTTTGGATTTTGACTTTCTCATCCATTATTAATCCCACATACTTCAACAATTCAAAGAATCTCTTTTCATATTCATCCATTGTCATTTTTCCCAACTTGAGTTCAAATAAATATTCATCTTCCTCTCATAGTAATGCTATGAAAAATATTTCTCTTGGAAATATCCTTTAAATAGCCTCCATGAGACTTGTTGAGCACTCAACACACCCTAAAAATCCTATGCCAATTTTTCACTTTTTTTTGGGTACCACTTGATCTTTGCCTTGTTTGATTTGACTTCATTTTGAGAATTTTTTTTGTCTTTTCTTATTATCATGACTCTCATAAGATTTTCAGGCTTGTTTGAACTTATGAAACCCCATGACTTAAAAGGCCTTAACACCTGAATAAAGAATCAACAACCAAAAAACACTTCACCCAATACGTCCAAATTCGACGTCAGAAGGAATTAAAGGGAGGAAAAGAGTCACTCAAGAAACCTCAGTCACCAAGCGTCGATCCCCATCAACACTAGCAAAAGGTAGTTTTTGTTTGCATCAAAATATTGAATAAGAATATCACCGATAGCCAATTCCCCTTTAGCATCGGTAAAATAGGAGTCGATAGACGTTAATAAAGAAATAAATATATCGCCGATAGAGGATACTCAACGTGCTTATAGGAATTGGGGAAAACCTAAAGGGATTGAAACAAACATTCTGACCGTGATAAAAGATATCCCTGATCACCGACCCCTGATATGTCTTCAGCGTCGAGACGTTTTTAGGAGCCTAATCCGAAGAAAGCACTCGGTAGGTTTATCGCTGAACGCCAATCCTGGATATGTTGTCAGCATCGACAAGCTAAGGTTGTTTAAGGACAAATAACTCAAGAAAATTCCTGAATCCGATTAATACATGCGAATTAGGTCACCAGTCTTCAACGCCACATGTATTTTCCAGATTGGAGAACTGTACAACTTAGTTTTACCTTGAGTCATTCTTGGTTCCCTAGGTCCAAGTCACACCTCTGAGTCATCTTTTCCATGACAGAATTGTATGATGAGATTGGTCGGCGTCAAACCTTTTGTGAGGGACATCGACGAAGACGTTCATAGTGCATCCCCGATCCTCAATCCACCCACTGAGAAAGTGACACGATGGGATGTTTTAGCGTTAGATACGATCAGATTATGAGAATTTAAGGAGATAATTAATACTAAATCCTGCATTAGTTGCTACCTTGTGCACTAATCAAAATGACCATTTAAAATCACTGATAGACCACATCACCCTCGCGCCTTTGCCATCAACCCACGATGAATTTAAGTTGCAGATATTCGATGACAGATTTGTTTAAATTTCACTCATCACATGAATTGAATGGCTGATGCGACATGGCAAGTTCTTCCATGGTTTAAATTCACTTGAGCCATTGTAAACATAATCATTTTGAATGCAAGGAAATTCAGAGCATCCAGAGAAGCGAGACGAATAATTCGAAAGCAGTAGAGATCCTGTGAGTATAAAAATAACCAGATTTTATCAAGCTTCACAAGTACGTATCCAAGTCTGTAAATTTTACATGGCTAAAATTATATGATGCTTATCCAATTTTGTTCTTTACATGGTCTCTAAAGGTTTATTTTGATTGTAGGAACAATGCCTCCAAGAAATCCAACCACTAGATGATTGCCGAGGGCGCCGAAGCTGAAAGAACCAAAGTTAGGTGAAGGATCCTCCCCAGGGGTCGCAAAACAATTGGAATGCACGTCGAGACCGAAGCCTGTCATAAAAAAACAACCAAGATGGATTTCATCCAGCTTCCGGACTTTGGAGAAATAGAGGCAAGCACAGAATCCAAGATGGTGCTCCCTCACTTGGGATTTTTTTTAACAAGATCAGTCGGGAGGAATACCCAAAATATATACCACACAGTGATCCATATGTTAGAGTGCTTGACGACGAATTGCTCCCAAACATCCAATGGTCATAAGCATAACTCCTGTTTTTCACTGTATTGAAGTCCTGAAGTGGCTCATCGACCACACAGACACACATAAGTTTTTTATCAATGATGACAATGGTGGTTGTGTCAGAGTGTTTTTACCGGTGGAAGTCTAGAAGTATTACAATCTTAGAGACCCTGAGGAGCGACTAAATGCAAATTTTGTCATAAATTTCTATGAGTGTTGCGAGACTAGCCGGGTAATGGCCTCATGGTGGAGGGAGGAAAATAAATACACCAACCGGAGCACTGGCTGGTACTCAATGAAAAATTTAAGGGAGACATACATCTATTTGATGGATCTCATCTTCTGATTATATGGAGGGAAGGACTGCTCCAGATTTTCTGAGGCATGGATTCCCTTAGCTTACATAGTGGCTATCTCCAGGAGTAGTTTCAACTCAGGATCCATAATTTCTAATCAACTGAGCATATGCATACAATAGGATCAGACGTCGAAGAAGGGAGATATACCAGGTTTCTACATGGATTCATATTTGTTTGATGTCATGTGCTCCAGAAACATTTTCACCGGCATGAATCTAAGCTAGCATGTCATAGAGCTCCTATTCCGCGTCTATTTCAACATCCCATGGGATAACAGGTACAAAAAGTCTTACTCCATCATTTGTTATGAATTCATCTCATGTATTTATTCCATTCTCTTTAAGAAGGAATGCATCGACTGCGACCAAAAAAATGATTTCCAAAGTAGGACACTGGTACTTGGACGAGTGCGACACCTACATCAGGGTGTTCGCGGCTACCAGAGAACCACATATATTACCATTTCATGTCCTAGACCATCTTGTAGTAGGATAGATATGCTACCAAACCATCCTCCAAGGCTACAATGCCACACTGGTCAAGGACAAGAAGCGAGTGTTCACTCCCTATGGTTTCCATGTAGGTTTCTACTTGGTTAAATACACAACTCAAGCCAAACAAGAAGGGATGAGACATCTCGAGTTCAGGTTCTAGACATGATGGTTTCACAAACATGATATAAAGGGCCTGGTATTGAAACACGCTTCACAAGTGTCATCTTGCTAGCTGTACACCCACGACAATTTTGAAGATGAAGTCTTCACAGAAAATGCCTAGGACTGGAACAAAGTGGTAGCGAAGATGACCGACCCCAAAATGACCAGGTTCAGGGCCATGAGCCTGGATGAACAGGTGATGAATATAGATAAATTTACTCAAGAGGCTCTTAGATCTAGGGAAGAAATAAAAGCGACCGAAGAAATAGAGGTTCCCCTGATGGCCCTGGTGTAGGATAAAGGTTTCCCTATGACACATGATACAAGGGAAAAGGGACTGTTCATGATAGAATAGGTGCAACGAGTGATTGATCAGATTTAAGATGACCTAGACCTCATAGGAGTTATAGGGGCCCCTGTCGAAAACCCAGATAAAATACGGGCAGGCCCAAGTGGCCCTGAACTCATAGAAATCAATGAAATCATCGGCTTAGACAACCCTGAAATCACAACACCACAGGATGGATCACCGGGGGATGTTTTAGCTCAGTTGGAGACATTCAGAACATCAGGGAGAGAAAGTGCACCAAACCCCCTCCGTGAATTGATAAACGTCTATGATGATGAAGAAAGCCCGGAGGTATTCCTGGTGACTCCTGTACAGATCATAGAGGAAAAGGAACCATATAAGGCATCTTCCCTAGCTCCCGAAACTCAAATTCATATCCGTTCACACAATGACTAGGAGGTGGAAAGTGTCTTATGCACTAAACCACTCAATGTACTAGAAACTCAAAAGGATAGTCCAACAGACGAGCCAGGGTTGAGTGAACAAAAGGAAGAAACTCCACAACAATAAATCGACGTCTCAACGACTAATTATCAAGTAAGAACCAAGCCTACCCCTAGTGCCTCAATTTCAATCAGTACTCAACTTATCGATGAGAAACAAACATAATCCAGACCTTCAAAACAGATGGAGGAATTTCAAGAACCCAGTCTTGAACAAATATATACCATCGAGAGCCTAGGAAACATGATCACCTGGGCAGATCAACAAATCCCCGAACCCGTGGATGAATTCGCTGACATACATGCCATCGCTTATGACCAGAAAAAGAAATCTATCATGTAGAGAACCACCAAGAAGAGGAGGATCACTCTATATCACTCCATCCTCATCACCACAGAGGAAAATATGATCAACACAGAGCATGAGAAGACATATGAACTTATCGGCGCAGGGATGGAAATCATAGATGCCACCCTTGACAGAGTGAAAAGGGATGAAGAGGAGTTGGTTTCTTCTCTGAAATAATTGGAACATTTGCACCACTTGGTGAAATATTACCAGGACACCACACAGGCCGAGGTGTTACTAAGGAGTGAATTCAAGGAGGCCTACAACAAATTTACAGATGAACGACAACTATTCACTACAAGGATAGATGAGCTTCAATAAGAAAACCTCATGGCACTGGCGACGTGAAAGGATGTGGAGAGGTGGTATAAGAAAGAACACCAAGCCATGGAGAGGATCGACTATATCAACACGGTGCAATAGGGCTGAGACGCGAAAGAGGATGACATCTGGGTTCTAAGAGAAAGAAACATTGACCACATAAGGAAATTGGTCAAATATTTGGTTAAAATGGATCAGGAACCTCATCGGTCAATCCAAGAGAAATTGACCAAGTGCGAGAAACGTTGGACCAAGATCAACCAGGTAATTAGAGACATTGGCCTCCCCGAATTCGAAACACCCAATGACTTTGTCTACTTGCACAACATAGTCAAATCGCATGCCGAACATGACTCTTCAGGGGCTGAGAAAATAGAAAAGGTGGAAGACATGGTGACGAGACAGGTGCAACAAATCATGGAGAACCCAATCAAATCTCGAGCCATGTTGTAGTAGTTAAGTGCAAGAATAGTCAAGTATCAGGCACGGGCACTAGAGATAAGAGAGATTATTTCGGCCCCAATGGAACAACTTAGATTCTCGTATGCTAACACATGCGAGGATCTCTTCTTCAAGTGGTCAGAATACAAGAAGAGTCATCCACTCAAATGAGATCATTTGATGACTCTTTGAAGACTGATAGGATAAAGCACCATGTGGCAAGTTTTGTTTTAGTTAGCTACACTTTAATAGTTATTTTTAGTTAGTAGTATGTTATAAATAGGAGGATCGACCTATTAGAAAAGGTTGATGGTTGTTGCAAAGACCCTCATTTTTTTTATTTGTAAAAAATTATTTCAAAGCTACCTTAATTGAGAAGTCTTGTTTAGGACCAGAGACAAGTTTGTGTTTTCATAAAAAGTATGTATGATTGGGTGTGGAGAAGAATTATTTCCGATTTCATCTCATGAATGTATGCTATAATGAGTAAGAGATTCTAAATATGTTGATAACTTATCTGATTCAATGTTTTATAGTTCTTATCTTTAATGATGAAAGTAAATCGTTGTGTTAATATGTGATTGATGATTAGGTTTAAGGAAACTATTTATTTTTCCATCGTTTATCACATACATGTTTTCTTATGATAAATTGTGTCTTAGTAAATAATTTGAACACCGACAGGTTAATGTATTATTACTAGGCGTGTGGTAGAGAATCATTGTATGCATGCTAGAGTGAAAGGGTTATCCCAAGCTCGACCTTCTCCAGTATTTAAGTTTTCCCACCTTGTTACCCAATTGGTTTATACCAGATCTTATCTTGTATCGGTCCCACCTATAATAGAAAATACAAAAGAGAACATCCGAGTTGAAGGAGAAACTTTCACTAGAAAGGATAAAGCCCATCGATTATTTGGCCAGATCGAAAGATCTAGAGAACCATTCCACCCTTAAACGTTGTAGATTCTAATTTGGCCTCGGTGGAATTTTTGGTTCCTACTGTTGATTTAAAGGGATTTAGGACCCCAAAATTTGGAATTGGAACTAGAAGGAGGGCCGAAGAATGAATGGTTGACAATATTTTTTACAAAATCGTTCACATAGCCTGTAGATTCAAAACAACCCACATGCATGGCTAGTCATTCTGAAGACATCCCACACACACTGAGTACTCCTAAAACAAGTATCTCATCCTAGAAAGAGGAAGAACGACTGTTCGCTCATGAGGAATTAAATCAATTTAGAAGAATCACAAGAACTTATGCCCGACAGATTGGTGTGCTGCTCTTAGCTCCGTTAATTCCTCGAAGAAAAAAAAAAAACAGACCAGTGGTTGAATCCCCTGACCAGGTTTTTGTGCACACAGTAGAATAACTAATATATTTCTTCCTCAACAAAATCGAACATCCTCTTAATATAATCCCTGAAACCCCAACCGACAACTTCTTCGAGCCCAATGATTTTTCAGAAGAGGAAGGGTTTGAATTAGAACACTTAGTTTAGGGATCTGAAGACATGGAAGATAACAATGACCATGATGAAGAAAGGGAAAACCAACCTCAAAATAATCAACCTTGGTTGGCCATAGATTCGTTTTCCATCCCTTGATGAGTACACAACCTGCCTCGACATCCAGAGAAGTTACTCCCTAAATTTGACCCTAAAACCTAAGGATTTCCTAAAGAACATATAAAACAATTCATACTAGATATCAGACTGATGAATGTCCAATAGGAATACTTAGTTTGCAGGCTATTCCCCTACACTTTCATGAATTCAGCCTCCACATGGTATTTTAACTTACCTGTAGGATCCATAACTAGTTGGATGAAGTTTCAAAAGGATTTTCTAGATAAATTTGCAGAAGAAACCACTACAAGATATTTAATGGCCAAGTTGTTCACTGCCACCATGAGTTCAAAGGTGAAGGTCAAATAATTCAATCAAAGATTCACCACTATCTTAAACAAATTCCAACCCGAAGTGAAACCTACCCAAGAGTTGCAAATCAAATTATATGTTAATGCTCTCCCAGCTTCTATTTCCATGTTTGTGAAGAGGGCTGGCAAAGAAACCTTAACTGATAATTTTGAAGAATCCAAAACAATAGAGTTCCAAATGAAGGGATGTAAATAAGGCCAGGTCTCATTAGTTAATAAAGAAGTTCATCCTCCTCCCAAGAGAGTGCTCTTGTTGACTAGACCCGCAGGGAAACTAATAGAACAAGGTCCCGAAAAGGGAAATTGGGACATAGAGGACTTACAATGCATGGTCAAGAAGTTGTCAAACAAGATCATAGACATGAAAACAAGTGCAAAGGAAGGAAAATAGGGCCAGAGGCCCTATAAACCATTTTTCAAAAGGAATCCACTATTCAAAGCGATTGAACCTTCCCCAACCAACTTAAACATCAACCTAGGAAACATAGGATCCAAATATTTATGTACCTATCATCAAGAGAATCACTCTAAAAGAGACTACCCTCAATGGGTGGATGCCATGAATTTGATGGCCAGTCAGTTTCTAGATGAAGTCTCTCTAACCAAACAATCAATTGGCTCAACTATGAATATTTCTGATCAGGAAGAGTTTGACCCACTAGAAGAAACATCCATGTTGATATGGGAACCTAGTTTACCTATGCCTTCCGATGACCTATTTGAGGTTCAAGAACCACCCGCAAAAGTATTGGCTGTGCAAACATGAAGTAGGGGTCAACTTGTCTCAAACAACCTTACCACGACCCAAAATTCTGGAGGAAAACCATCTCCTGATCACACGAAAGAACCTTTTTCTCCTCGTAGAAACCCTATAAACATCCATACACAAGAATCGCCCAAGATAGACTACAACATAGTAGAATATTTGAAGAAATTGAAGGAAAATATATCGGTCATGGACATGTGTAGAATCCCTTAGAAAAAGGACTTTCTGTTACAAGCATTGAAATTAGTGGAAAATCCCATGACAAGCACTGACCAAGGAGGAATTATAACTCCCATAGATCTAAGAAATAAACCAACTGTGAATTCCATCTCTGAGGATAAGAAGGGAAAACATTTTTTCCCACCATTCCTCTTGACATTTGAAGTCTTCAATAGAAACCTCCATAATTGTTTGGTTGACTCAAGAGCATCCTCCAATGTTATGCCATTGTCTATTTGCAAAAAATTAAACACAATCCCTCTCAAAAGAGATAAACATGTTATACATTTATATAGAAACCATGTGAAGGTTATGGGAGAGCTCGAATATGTAATGATCAGAATAGCGACACACCCTAAATTTGTGTAAGTAATTGACATCATTGTAGTAGATATTCAGAAGAATATGGATTGTTATTAAGTCGAGATTGGTCTGAGAAGTTAAACATATACTTTAGTACAGACTAGCCTCACCTTTGGCTTCCATTAAAGGGGGATACAAATATGGTCAAGATCNACATACTATCACTGACTTAGAAACCCTCAATGAACCCTCATTGAAAATTTTTCCTGTTCTAGGAAATTATTCCTGTGACTCCTATTTCGAGAATTCCCCCCCCTCTCATATGATGTCCCTCTTACTCAAAACTCTGAAATGATTTTTCAAGAGAAAATGCCGACGACGGCAGAGGAAACACTCTTTTTTCAAGAACCTTCATTAGAAATCATGGAATGAAAAGGAGGAGAGGAATATAGTGACAAAAAAGAGGAAGCCTATAGGTTTTTCCCACAAGTTTGGAACTTATACTTTGATGGATCCAAATCACAAGAAGGGTCAGGGGAAGGGTGCATCCTCATTGATCCAAAAGGTAAACTAAATTTCCTTTCCTATAGAATATAATTCGAGTGCACAAACAATAATGCCGAGTAAAAAGCTCTGGTATAAGGGATAAATAAATCTATGGACTTAAACGTCAAATAATTGAAGGTTTTCGAAGATTCTGAAATCATAGTTAGACAGGTAAGGAACACTATACATTGAAACTCTCCACACCTGAGGAATTACCAACATGAAGTGCATAGGATAATAGAGCATTTTGAAGCCTTCAACATTACAGCAATCCCTAGAACAAATAACATTCTTGCTGATTCCTTGGCCACCACTGCCTCAAGGCTACCACCTCTAGAATATTATGAAGCCTCCCAGTTCACTGTGGAGCTACTCTACTAACCATCAGTGCCCAACAATATTTCTAATTGGAAGGTATTTGAAGGATATGAACATATCATAAATTGTTTGACCAATCATGATAACTTTAAAGACTTGGATATTGACAATGAAGTATTCCAGAAACAATCAGCAGAAATCGATTCTCAGATAGATCAACCGACTGACAAATGAAGGTCTCACACGATACAGAAGGGAATAGACAATTTAGAAAAAAAAATTGACCTAAGGGAAAGATTTAAGGGGTCAAAAAGCACGAAGACGGGTAGTTCCTGTCCCATGCATGAAATTATAAATCTAGGAACCCCGAAAAACCCCAAGAATATAAATCTCGGCAAGACAATATATAAAGAGGAAAGGAAGGCCTATCTCAAACTTTTCAGACAGTATCAAGATGTCTTTGCATGGTCCTACCGAGATATAAAAACTTATGATACTCGTATCATTCAAAACAATATTCCGTTAAAACCTGAAGTGAAACCCTTCCAACAGAAGCTATGGAAATACCACCCATCCCTGGAACCTCTCATGTGTCAAGAGTTAAAGAAACTATTAGATGCCAAAATTATCTTCCAGGTTAGACACCCTGCATGGGTAGAAAATTTGGTTCCTGTGAGGAAAACATCTGGGGAGATCTGCCTATGCGTAGATTTCAGAAACCTCAAAAGAGCTTCAGAAAAGGACAATTACCCAGTCCCACCAATGGAGAAACTCTTGCAGACCATGACTGGTTCTGAATTTTTCTCCCTACTGGACGGTTTCTCAGGTTACAACCATGTTCTAGTTTCAGAGGAAGATCGATTGAAAACTATCTTCCGAACCAAGTGGGGAACCTTTGATTATAAACGCATGCCCTTTGGGTTAATCAATGGAGGAGAAACCTTCCAAAGGGCCATGGACGTATCATTTTAGGGACTAATCAACAAATGTGTAGTAGTCTATTTGGATGACGTAACTGTGTATTCAAAGAATAGAGAATATCACATCCAACATTTAACCTAGATTTTCGAAAGGTGTAGGAAATATGGTATATATTTAAACCCTAAGAAAAATATTTTCGGTGTTGAGGAAGATAAGTTGTTAGGCCACATAATATCCCAAGAAGATATTCACATAGACCCTGGAAGGATTAAGGCTATAGCTCATCTTCCATTACCTCACAACAAAAAGGATATGCAATCATTCTTTGGGAAAATCAATTTTGTGAGGAAATTCATCCCCGATTTCGCTGAAACTATCAAACCCTTGCAAAACATGATTCGTAAAGATACTGAATTTAAGTGGGATGATGAACGAAAAAGGGATTTCAACAAGGGTAAGACTGCAATATCTCAAGCCCCAGTGTTGCGAAGTCCCGATTTCAACAAATATTTCTTCCTCTATACTTTCGCCTCCGACCAATCACTAGCTGCAGTGTTGACCGAGAAGGATGATGAAAACAATGAAGACCCAGTATCATTCATGAGAAATCATCTCCAAGGGGACGAACTAAATTACCTTGCTATAGATAAGTAGGATTATGTGGTATACAAGGAAGTAAAACACTTCAGATCTTACATCCTCGAGAACCATACCAAAGTCATCGTGCCTCACCCTACAGTCTAATCCCTATTCACTCAACAAGAGATGGGGGAAAGAAGAGGAAACTGGATGGTAGTAGTCCAAGAATTTGATCTAGATATAAAACCTGCTAAATTGGTTAAAGGACAAGGGTTATGAAAACTGGTAGCTGAAGCCCAGGACCAAGTAAATGAACACCCCAGATGGGAGAATGAATTGGAATTATGGTGTGGTGAAACTTCATACATCTCCCTAGGGCATGAGTCTTGGTACAAGAAACTAACTTATCTTCTGCATCATGGGACTTTCCAAGAAAACCTAAACCCTAGGGAAAGGAGAGCCCTCAGTTTAAAATCCACACAATATCACATCATAAATTCAGTAATATTCCTTGTTAATTAGGATGGAGTACTTTTAAGATGTCTCGAACATGAATATGTAGACAAAGTTCTGAAGGAGATCCATGATGGTCCTGTAGGTGGACATTTCGCAGGAAACATCACTGCTCATAGAATAATGAAAGATGGCTATTACTGGCCTACTCTTTCTAGGGACGCTCACACATATGCTAGAAACTATAAGACTTGTCCAATAAGCGTGGGGAGGAAGACGAGAGCAACTGTCCCACTCCAACTGGTGGCCGTTTCCAGGCCATTCGAGCAATGTGGTTTATATATCATAGGAAACATTACACCAAGCGTTTCGAAACACAATATATACATACTAACTACCACATATTATTTCACGAAATGGGCATAAGCCATCCCTCTGACTCATGTAAATGAAAAGGTGGTGATCCAATTCATAGAACAACAACTGATAACAAGGTTTGGTCTGCCCTCCATCCTTGTTTTTGATAATGTAGCTTATTTTTATTCCACCTTATTAACAAAGTTTTCCCTAGACAAATGAATTATAATTAGATACTTTGAAAACTACTATCCACATGGGAACGAAGTGGCATAATCATCTAATAAGAACCTAGTGAGGATATCGAAGAAAACAGTTGCAGACAACTAGAGGAATTGGCATAGTTCACTTCATAATTGTTTATGGGATGATAGAGTTACAACCAAGGAAGCTATAGGGAATTCCCCATACTTTCTAGTATATGGAAAATAATCCATTCTCCCAAATGGGCTATATCTTCCATCTCTTCAACTTGCTCAGGGTTCGAGAGGACAAACCTCATCAGTCTTACAACAAAGAATTGATACCCTCCTTATGCTGGAAGAAGAGAGGGAGAAAGAAAAATCAAAGTTCATAGCTTATCAATAGATAGTGAAAAGGTGGCTTGATAAGCATAAGGCTAAGGATAAGAACTTTGAAGTAGGAGACTTAGTCTTGAAATGGGATAGAGAAAATGAGCTGAAAGGAAAACATTCTAAGTTTCAGAATCTATGGCTCAGACCTTTCTAGGTGGCCGAGAAGATTGGGGTAGGCACGTATCGACTATAGAATCTGAGGGGGGAACCCGATGCCCTCCTGGTGAATGGCCAAGCCCTAAAACAATATTTCCATTAATATATATATATATATATATATATTTGTGTTTATCTTTTCACGATGTTTTTTTCAGATAGGTCGATTGCGGTATGCATTTTTTTGTTTGTCTTTTTCTATTTGTACTTTCCACTTTTGAAGATTGTGTTTAGGAAGACAATGGTTGACCTTAATTCATGCGATACAATGAACTCTGTTCCTAACTCACCACTCACATACAACACAAGAAGCACTAAGGGACCTGTAGTTGTTTTAAGGGGTTCTCTATCTAACCTACACAGATGAACAACCTTGGAAAAGTGATGAAATGTCTGCCTGGTGGTCTGGTAAAACCTTAAGGGGAAGATGGTAACATGGAAGGAACCACATGTACCTCAGAGACAGAGCAAGGAAAATTCCACCTTAATCACCTCATTTTTCAGATAACATACGTCCTCCTCTCCCACTCACTCAGGGCATTCTGCCGAAATAAAATCAACCATATCAAATGAGCACATCGTATGAGAGAGTATGCAGATAACTCTGCTGGGGATATGGACACTTGCTGGTAGCGGAGAAAGGTATGCGACATCAGGGTGACTTCATTGGGGCTATGGATTCTCACAGTCAGTGGAGCAACACCGTAGCAAGTGAATAAGGGTAAAAAAAAGGTCTAGTGCCAGTGAATGCTTTGATAGACTCTTATCAAAGGGGGTGTGGGTTAGGATTGTAGGAAACAGAGGTGGAATAAAGGTTGAAAACCCCATAGGTAGGCACAAATGCACTGTTGGCACAGGGGTAGACCTAGGGTTCAATGCTTCAACAACATACCAACAAAACCCTAACTACCGACCCTTTCAGCAACACCTGCGAAGCAGATAAAGTCTCATTCGAGGTAGAGGCAGGGGGGGTTGTAGGAATCAAATGTTTACAACCTAGCTGGGACACAGATATATGATTACAACACTTAAGATAGCATTTAGACAACAATATGTATTAAGTTATGATTCTTATTTACACCTCAAGTTAACCCTAATTACAGATTAGCGCAGTACTAATCAAGATCTAACACTTCCAATGACTTAACACATAGCATAAGAATAGATATAGAATTCATTCATATATAAATCACTAAGAATAAATGGATATACCTACTATACATCAAGAACAATGCACTAAGCAAATAAATGCATAAATAAAATGAACAACATAGCACCAAACACATCGACATAGGATATACGTGGTTCACCTCAGTGTGGGGCTACGTCCACCAACTCTTCTTCTTCTTTATTGATCTTCAATATTCTTACATTCCTCTGCTCATGTGCACAAAGCCACAAAGCCAACTCCACGAGAGATAGGAGATCTGCACGCACATGACCAGATCCTCCTTCCCCGGATTAGGTCAAGGTACAAAGCCAACTACAACCACTTGAACTTAGCCCTTCAAGTCTCACATACAGTATGCACTAATCATTCAAAACTATTCATACTTAGAAACCTTCATAGGTTCTTGAACAAAGGCGATCAAAACTACTTCTTACATCCCTTAGCTACTTATTTATATATTAAAAAAGAGGCCTAAACATGGGTAAACCCATAGGCCGACATCCCATTCCCATTATATGAACCCTAAAACCCAAAAATCCCTCAAAAAGGGGTGATATCCTGTGATATCCACTTTGGCTGGGTGCTCTATCTTCGACCAGCCTATCGAAGTCCCAAAAATGGTCAAAAATGACCAATGTTTCCACAAAACTTGGTCGAGGGCCAATAGGCGCCCAAAACTCACTTGTGACTCATCCCGAGTCACTCTGATCTGGGTAATACTATTTTGAAGGCCTTGAGCTTAGCTTGAGCTTCCTCAACTTGCTTCTTAACCAAAGCCTCCTGCTTGAAAAACTCCTAAATTACTTTCTCGGTGACAGGCCCTTCTGGGCATTGTTCCACTATTGCAACTACCTATTCCAACTGTGAGCCTTGTCCCTTGATTTCTTCAAAAAGTGTACAGGCTTCATCCTACATCGGATCAAGTCACTTTGTCACCTCCATCGCTCTTCTCTAGATGGAAATGACCTACTACTAAAATTTCAATTGCTCTTGTGACCTCTTCATCTTTTCCACCGTAGTAAGCAGCTTCAACTGTTCGTGCACAGTCAACGCCTGTTGCTTCACCTCCTAGATTTGTGCCTCCAATGCCCTCAAATACGAGTCTTCTGTAAGGCACTCATAGGTCTGCACACTTCGAGCACTTAGTTCCTTACATTCTGAGGCCAACACCCTGATTCTTTCTACTATGCTCCTAGCAGTTTCTTCCCTCTGATCTCTCACTTTTTGCAGAGTGCTTGACACTACTGGAAGTTCTAACTCTACTGCTCTTGCTTGAAGCTATTGAATGGCCTCGGTGAGCTTCCCTACTTGGATTTTAGATACCTCTTCTTCCATCTATGTCAGGCCTAACACAGAGCGAAGTTATCTAGTCACAACTTCCTTGACCATAGTTTGATCTGCGAGCAATAGGTCTTTCTCTTTCTATATTTTCTCTCTGTCCTCCTCGAACTTCGCTCTAATGTCATATTTTTCTTGCTACGCAACCTGAATTTTCTCTAGGACCTCCTCCTTTTCTTTCTTCAGGGCCTTTGTGGCCTTCTCCTTCTCTTCTTGGGCTTGACGAAGGTGACCCTCTATTGCATCTGCTAATCTTCGCAATTGGGTGGGCTCATCCCCCAATTCTATATTTTCTGCTAAGGATGGCATAATAGACACTGCGCAGCTTGACTGGATAGCTTGTTGTATCCCTTTCAGCTCTGCCTCGATTCTTGCATACATCGTCTCCTACTTTTATTCATGTCATTGCAAGATATCCTCCAAAGCATCTTCTACAGCTGCAGTTATGAGATAAACATCATCCATTGTGAGCACATTTTGTGACTGAGGATTATTGGCTCGGGACTTCTTCTGTGCTGAGGGTTTATGTAGAGAAACCTTCCTTTTCTTTGACGTCTCAGCCTCTGTAAGGAGGTCCTTTCATGGTGTCACTTCACCCTTTTCTTTCTTGTATTATTCCCCTTTCTCCTCTTGGTTTACTTCTTTCCCTCCTCATCCTCCAGGTGAGTCAGGCGCAGTTTCCTCCGATGGGCTATCTATGTCCTGCACTTCTTCCTTTTTCTTCTTTTTCTTTGTGCTGCTAGGTCCATCATACTTAGTCTGGGTAACCACAGGACTTCTGATGAGGTCAAGGTCGGATAGTTCTTCATCTCTAACCGATATAAGGAATTCAGTTGGAAATTCTTTAGTGATCTCTTCCATGTCTTCCTCGGTCAACTTATAGCACAACTGTAGCTCTTCTTTAGTTTCATCCCCATGTGCGGTGATGTATATGAAGTGGCAGTCTACGCAGAACTTTGCTAGCAGCTTGTACATATGCAAGGTGTTCAGGGTCATTCAGGGGAATGATTCAATGGAATGCGTGAGATGTAGGTAGTCAGTGTGGAACACCGCATTTGATTTCCATTGCTTCACCATATCACTCGTATACCA
Organism: Picea sitchensis; assembly: GCA_010110895.2. Taxonomy (NCBI): domain Eukaryota; kingdom Viridiplantae; phylum Streptophyta; class Pinopsida; order Pinales; family Pinaceae; genus Picea; species Picea sitchensis. The sequence continues at coordinate 34,330 of SNQJ01S0048826.1, read as the reverse complement.
CAAGGTGGAGAACCTTGCAGCTAGTGGCTCTGATGGCTCGACTTCCGGGAATGTATCTCCCTCCAGCATCTCCCAAGCGACAAAGGAAATGAGGATCAACAACCAGCTGAAGTGAAATTCATAGCCTTCTTCCCACGCTTCGTAAAAGTCCTTCTCCAACTCGTTGATGAGGTAGCTTGCCTAGTTCATATGCATCCCTTCGACACACTTCCCTGCGAGGTCGACTACGAACCCTATGACTTGTGTAGGGTGGTTCTTTCTGACGAGCTTTCCCTCTATAAGATGACAGGCCAGGCATACTTCACCATCTTGGATGGAGGCTACCTTGTAGCCTCACTTCCCCTTCTCCACATCGCCATAGGTCTCCTTGATCTGTTGCACCAGGGAGCGATCTGTAACCTTCCTTGTGTAGAACTGGTGAGGGTCTAGTACCTGCATGCTCAATCCAGTGATTAGGTGGATTAGCGCTGGATCCACGGACCAAAGTCAGACGCCTATATAACCATATATAGCCTCCATGGCACACATGAGGAGTTTAACACACCCATTAAACTCCTGATGTCTGCCGAAGTGGGGGATTTTCATCATGTTTAAAATCATCAACCGTGCGATCTCTTTAATCCATGGCTGGGAAAATATCTTGGTCTTCTTCCCAGTCATCTTCGTCAGGTATCTATGTGGTGCGAGCATCGCCTAATTATTTCAGTATCCTAGGTTTAAATCACTGAACTTGAGATCTGGGATCAATCCCACCTACGGTTCGATTGCACGTATCCCCTTCGGGAGGTACGTAGTGATCAATGTGTACTCAAATTCACGTGGAACGTTGTCACGACTAACCGCGCTAGCCAGGGGTGGGATGTAGTCGGGAAAGAATGACATGATCTACTTCGTGTTCACCAGATCGTTGCGGTGCTTGCTTCTTTTCTCAGTCGCAGTTTGGGATGGCACATATCAACGTGCAGTCGAGGGGGATTCTTGCAATCCTCCCATCGATGAGGCCTGTATTCATGCAGACATGACTTTCTTATCCATAAGGTCGATCAAGATTTCTTCTACTAATTTCTCTACTGTGCTAAGGTCGCCCAACATACATGATCGTAATCAAATAACTTGGGTAGGTGAATGGACACTCAAGGTAATCAAATAACTTGGGTAGGTGAATGGACACTCAAGGTAATCAAATCAATGGCGAGGTCTAGACAGTACAACATGGTACGCGATCAATTCTCTGTTAGCTCAAATATCGCAGTTTACAAAAGTGGTCCTGGTGCGACATTCGAGAAATTAAATAAGCAATGTCATAATGGATTCCTTCAATGGGTCGAACTGCCTTAATCAATACGAATCCATCCATTATGGCATGGTCTCAATGTTCCAATGGTGATCTTTCGGCAATAACTGCATTTCTATCCATTCCAGCGCGTCGTTCTAATGGTCGGGATGCCTCCAACGATCATATAGCTTTGCCATGGTGAAGTGCCATGCTACGGTTCTACTATTCCGATGAGGTTCAAGTTCCGCAAGCCTACCTTTTGCAAAGTCTCCTCTGGAACTTCCTGCAGTCTTTCTAAACGTGCTTTCTTCTTGTTGAGATTTCTTGCATTCTTCCCTGTGATCTGAATCATTGGGTTCCTCTTTCCATTCTTGTTCTTATCTTCTCTTAGCGTAGTAACTTCTCATTGCTGAGGGTCTTTCAAAGGGTCCAAATGTGATACCTCTTCTCTTACTATTTCTGGGGTAGGTTCTCTTCTATCCTGCATGGACATGTTTTTCAAGCCTTCCTGCGTTCTTTCAACTTCGACAACTAATTCTCTGGTCCTTAGTTTCTTTGACTTGTCCTCTTGTTCTTGTATTAGTCACTCTATTTTATTGGCTATGAAATCCCCTAATTCTTGCCTTTTCTGTTCTGTAGCTTCTTCCTCTACTTTCCTCTGAATCTGATCTTTGTGAATCCAAGTATTTCCTAACAAGAGTGCAAAAGGGGCATTGTAATCAACAAACTTAATGACCTCAAATTCTTCTTCAGTCGATGTTCCATGGGTAGTCATAGGTACATTAATAACTCTTCCACACAGGGTTATCATCTTTCCTTTAAACAATCCTATCCTTCCCAATGAAGGAACCATAGCAGGCTTTCCTAAAATTTCCCAAGTACTTTTTGGCATGATATTCACATGTGTTTCCTCGTCCAAAACAAAGTCTATGTTGAACTCTTCTATTCTTGTTTCTATACACTACTTCTCTTTTAAGATCTCTGGTAAACTGAAATCTCTGTGATCATTCAGTGTTTCTTTCAACTGTAATAACATAGTCTATGATTCTTTTTGGTTCTTCAACATATCCTTAGTTTCTTGACCTTATTCACAATTTTCTTGTCTCAAGTTCATCTTTTCAACTTTAGCAATCATTCTAGGGAAATCCAAAACCTCATGACCAACAACTTTACAACAAATAAACATAGGACATGTACTAGGGAATTCCTTAGCAAGATGCCACAATATTTTGCAGTTATAACACAATGTAAATTCTCTCTTCCTCTTAAACGATCCCCAAGATTTTCTATACTTTGCACTGGGATCACAATGATGGACTTGGAATCTGGAAAAAACTATTCTAGGTTCTTGCACCCACTTGTTAGTCCAAAAATTATTTCTATGCATAGGAATAACATATCTTTCACCATTTCTATCAAATCTATTCAGATCAAATATTCTTTCTTCTAGCTGTTCCCTAGTTTTTAGACTAGGACAAGATCTGTCAAACATACCTAGATTCATACTTTTGAAGAAAAAATGTCCACTTATATTACCTCTATCCCGGCACAAATATTTAAGATCTTACCTCTTTTCTTCAGATCAGACTTATTTTTCTTAGCAAAAAGCATCACAAGTCAAGTAGAATACTGTGCACTACAACAACATATATTTTTAAAGAGCTTTCTCTTTTATTTAGTTCCCAACCATCATAGTTTTAGGTCCCGACAATAGAACCATTTGTTGGCATAGGGGAAGACCCAGGGTTCAATGCTTCAACAATGCACCAAAAAAACCTAACTACCGACCCTTTCGGCAACACCTGTGAAACAGATGAAGTCTCACCCGAGGTAGAGGCAGGGGGGGTTTCATGACTCAAATGTCAACAACCTAGCTGGGACAGAGATATGTGATTACAACACTTAATAAATCACTTAGCCAACAATATGTATTACATTATGAATCTTATTTACACTATAAGTTAACCCTAATTACATATCAACGCAGTACTAATCAAGATATAACACTTCCAATTACTTAGCACATATCATCAGAATAGATATAGCATTCATTCATATATAAAGCACTAAGAATCAATGGATCTACCTAGTATACATCAAGAAAAATGCACTAAGAAAATAAATACATATATAACATGAACAACATAGCACCAAGCACATCGACACATGACATACGTGGTTCACCCCAGTGTGGGGTTACGTCCACCAACTCTTCTTCTTCTTTATTGATCTTCAAGCTTCTTACATTCCTCTGCTTCTGTGCACAAAGCCACAAAGCCAACTCCATGAGAGACAGGAGATCTGCATGCACCTCGCTAGATCCTCCTTAGATTAGGTCAAGGAACAAAGCGAACTACAACCACTTGCACTTAGCCCTGTGAGTCTCACATACAGTATGCACTAAGCATTCAAAACTATTCACACTTAGAAACCTTCACAGGTTCTTGCATAAAGCTGATCAAAACTACTTCTTACATCGCTTAGATACTTATTTATATATTACAAAAGAGGCCTAAACATGGGTAAACCCATGGGCCGAAATCCCTTACCCATTACATGAACCCTAAAAACCAAAAATCCTACAAAAGGGGCAATATCCCATGATCTTCGCTTCGCCTGGGTGCTCCGTCTTCGACCAACCTGTCGAAGTCCCAAAAATGGTCAAACACGACCAAAGTTTCCACAAAACTTTGTCGAGGGCCAACATGCACCAACCAAGGAATTTCAAATGAAAGGATACATGGGGCTCTAATAAAAACCAGTTAAGTTCTTAACCAGCTTTTGCATCAACAGAGCCCGATGTAGGAATAGAGATTCTACTTTCACCTGTAAGTCACCATTTGTTGAGCACTCAACACACCCTAAAAAGCCTATGTCAATTTTTCACTTTTTTTTGGGTACCACTTGATCTTTACTCTATCTGATTTGAATTCATTTTGTGAAATGTTTTGTCTTTTCTTATTATCATGACTCTCATGATCTTTTCGATTGTCATACCTGCATATGGTGGCAAGCTTAAATCTTGTTTTTCCCTGTATTGACGTCTTGAAGTGGTGCATCAACCACACAAGAACACAAAAGTGTTTGATCAACGATGACAATGGTGATTGTGTCAGAGTGTTTTTATCGGTGGAAGTCCAGAAGTATTACAATCTTAGATACCCTGAGGAGCGACTAAACACAGATTTTTTCGTACAATTCTATGAGTGCCACGACATCATTTGGGTAATGGCCTCATGGTGGAGGGAGGATAAGAAATACACCAACCGAAGAACTAGCTGGTACTCAACCACAAATTTAAGGGAGCCATACATCTATTTGATGGCTCTCATCTACCGATTATATGGAGAGAAGGATTGCTCCAGATTTTCTGAGGCATGGATGCCCTTAGCTTACACAGTGTCTATCTCTGGGAGCATTTTCAATTAGGGATCCATAATTTCTAAACAACTGAACATATGTATACAATAGGCTCAGATGCCGAAGGAGGGAGAGATACCATTTTTCTACAAGGATTCATATTTTCTTGATGTAATGTGCGCCATAAACATTTTCGCTGGCATGAATCTGAGCTGGCATGTTACAGAGCTCTTGGTCCACATCTATTTCAGCAACTTTTGGGAGAACATGTGCACAAATTCTTACTCCCTCATATGCTATGAATTCATCGCATGTATTTATTTCATTCTCTTTAAGAAAGAATGCACAAGACTATCTGATAAGGCCAAGAAAATGATTTCCAAAGTAGGCCACTGTTACTTGGACGAGCGCGACACCTACATCAGGGTGTTTGGTGCTACCAGATCACCATATCTCTTACCAGTTCATGTACCAGACCGACTTGTAGTAGGATAAATATGCTACCAAACCATCTTTCAAAGCTACAATGCCACCCTGGTCAAGGACAAGAAGTGGGCGTTCATTCCCTATGGTTTCCATGTAGGTTTCTACTTAGTTAAAGGCACATCTCAATCCAAACAAGAAGGGTTGAGCCAACTCAAGTTCAGGTTCCAGACAATCTGGTTTCGCAAGCATGATCCAAAGGGTCTGGTCTTGCAACATGCTTCACAAATTTTGTCTTGTTGGTCGTACGCCCATGACAAATTTGAAGATGAAGTCTTCACGAACAATGCCCAGGACTCGGACGGAGTGGTAGCAAGGATGGATGACCCCAAAATGACCAGGTTTAGGACCATGAGCTTGGATGAACAGGTGATGAACATAGAGAAATTGGGTCAAGAGGCTCTCAGAGCTAGGGGAGAAATAAGAGTGGTCGAAGCAACAGAGGTTCCCCTGATGGCCCCAGTGCAGGATAGAGGTTTTCCTATGACACATGATACACGAGAAAGGGGATTGCTCATGATAGAACATGCACAATGAGTGATTGATCATCTACAAGATGACACAGACATCATAGTAATGATAGGGGCCACTTCCAACAACCGAGATGAAATCCCTGCAGGCCCAAGCAACCCTGAACTAATAGAAATTGATGAAATCACCAGCTTAGACAACGTTGAAATCACAATGCCACATGTTGGATCATCGAGGGATGTTTCAGCTCAGCCGGAGACAGTCGGAACATCAGGGAGAGAAAGTGCACCAAATCCTCTTCATGAATTGATAAACATATATGATGATGAAGAAAGCCTGGAGGTATCCCTGGTGACTCCTGTACAGATCATAGAAGAAAAGGATCCAGAGAAGGCATCTTCCCCAACTCTTGATGCTCAAATTTGGATCCCTTCACACAATGACCAGGAGGTCGAAAGTGTCTTAGGCACTGAACCACTCAATGTATCGGAACTCAAAAGGATAATCCGACAGACAAGACAGGGTTGGGCGAACAAAAGAAAGAAGCTCCACAGCAGGAAATTGACGTCTCAACGACCAATTATCAAGTAAGTACCAAGACTACCTCCGACGCCTCAATTTCAATCGGTACTCAAATTTCCAATGAGCAACAAACATAAGCCAGACCTTCGGAACACATGGAGGAAGTTCAAGAACCTAGTCTTGAACAAATATATACCATCGGGAGCTTGGGAAATATGCTCACTTGGGGAGATCAACAAATCCACGAACCTATGGATGAAGTCGCTGACATACATGCCATCTCTTATGACCATAAAAGGAAATCTATCATGTAAAGAACCACTAATAAGAGGAGGATTAGTCTAGATCGCTCAATCCTCATCACCATGGAGGAAAATCTAATCAACATAGAGCATGACAAGAAATTTCAACTTATCGGTGTAGGGATGACAATCACAGATGCCACTCTGGACATAGATTAAAGGGATTAAGAGGAGTTGGCTACTTCTATAAAATAATATGAACATTTGCACCACTTGGCAAAATATTACCAGGACACCACACAAGCCACAATGTTCGTAAGGAGTGAATTCAAGGAGGCCTACAACAAATTTACAGATGAACGAAACCTATTCATTGCAAGGATAGACGAGATTCCATAAGACACCATCATGGCATTGGAAACGTGCAAGGATATGGATAGGTGGTACGAGAAAACACACCAAGCCATGGAAAGGATCGACTATATCAGCACGGTGCAACAGGGCTAAGACACCGAAGAGCACGACATCCGGGTGCTAAGAGAAAGTAGCATCGACCGCATAAGGAAATCAGCCAAATATTGGGTTAAAATGAATCAGGAACCTCATCGGTCAATCCAATAGAAATGGGCCAAGTGAGAGAAAATATGGACTGAGATCAACCAGGTAATGAGATACATCAACCTCCCCGAATTCGACACACCTGATGACTTTGTCGACTTTCATGACATAGTCAAATCGCATGCCGAAAATGACTCATCATGGGTCGAGGAAATAACAAATGTGGTAGACATGGCGCCACGATAGGTGCAACAGTTCATGGAGCACCCAATCAAATATCGAGTCATGTTGCAACAATTAAGTGCCAGAATAGTCAAGTATTAGGCACATGAAGAAGAGATAAGAGATATTCTTTTGGCCCCAATGGAACAACATAGATTCCCGTATGCTAACACATGTGAGGATCTCTTCGTCAAGTGGTCAAAATACAAGAAGAGTCATCCACTCAAATGAGATCATTTGATGACTCTTTGAAGACTGATAGGAGAAACCGCCATGTGGTGAGTTTTGTTTTACTTAGCTACACTTTAATAGTTATTTTTAGTTAGTAGTATGTTATAAATAGGAGGATTGACCTATTATCAAAGGTCGATGGTTGTTGCAAAGACCCTCATTTTTTGGATCTGGGAAGAACTATTTTGGAGCTTCCTTAATTGAGAAGTCTTGTTTAGGACAAGAGACAATTTTGTGTTTTCATCAAAAGTTTGTATGATTGGGTGTGGAGAATAATTATTTCCGATTTCATCTCATGAATGTATGCTGTAACGAGTAAGATATTCTAAATCTGTTGATAAGTTATCTAATTCAATGTTTTATAGTTCTTATCTTTAATGATGAAAGTAAATCATTGCGTTAATATGTGATTGATGATTAGAGTTAAGGAAACTATTGTTTTTGCCGTTGTTTATCGCATGCATGTTTTCTTCTGATAAATTGTGTCTCAGTTAATAATTTGAACACCAGCAGGTTAATGTATTATTACTAGGCCTATGGTAGAGAATCATTTTCTGCATGCTAGAGTGAAAGGGTTATCCCAAGCTCGGCCTTCTCCAATAGTTAAGTTTTCCCACCTTGTTACCCAGTTGGTTTATACCGGCTCTTATCTTGTATCGATCCCACCTATCAGAGAAAATACAAAAGCAAACATCTGAATTGAAAGATAAACTTTCACTAGAAAATGTAAATGCCATCGATTATTTGGACAGATCGCAAGATATGGAGAACCATTCCACCCTTAAACGCTGTAGAGTCTAATTGGGCCTCGTTGGCGGGTTTGGTTCCTGTTGTTGAGTTAAAGGGATTTAGGACCCCTCAATGTTAAGCCCTAATATTGGCTCATTACCCCTTAATTGGGGCATATTATATTAGTAATGTTATTTTATTTATGTCAACTTTAGGCCATTAGTTGTAATTATACCTCCTAGTCTCCTATATATACCAAGGAGACATTTTCATT